>QJNZ01000303.1:0-100573 GCA_004155055.1 Monosporascus sp. CRB-8-3 | reverse complement strand
GCCCATACTTCCACGTCAGCATGGTCTCGGATGTTGCGGGCACGTCCCTCGGCGGTGCGCTGAAGAACATCATTGCCGTCGCCGCGGGATTCGTCGAGGGCCGCGGCTGGGGCAACAACGCCAAGGCAGAGGTGATGCGCATCGGGCTCCTGGAGATGGTCAAATTTGGCAAGCAGTTCTTTGGCGAGACAGTCGAGGAGAAGACTTTCACGGTGGAAAGCGCCGGAGTGGCCGACCTGATCACCTCGTGCCAAGGTGGCCGCAACTTCCGGTGTTCGAAGCTGGCCGTCGAGAGGGGGGTCTCGGTCCAGGAGGTCGAGGAGACGGAACTGAACGGCCAGAAGCTCCAAGGCACGACAACAGCGGCCGAGGTCAACTCGTTCTTGAAGAGGAGGGGCCTGGAGCAGGAGTACCCCCTGTTCACGGCAGTGCACGATATCCTGGAAGGGCGCAAGACTGTTGATGATATCCCTACTTTGGTTGCCTCAGATCATTGAAGGTTTAATAAATGTTGTACCAATCAGCCGTCACTCTTGGATGGTGTCGTCTCACGTTCTATACAGTGATTATCCGTCTAATCGATGACCTGGGCAGATAATAATACAAGTAGGATAGAGTAATGTACGCTCTAGATGTGTCGCTCAATTATGCTAGAGATTGTGCCTAAAATTTGTCAACTAACATTGAAGAAGTCTCCTCATTGCTCTAAGCACCACGCCTCTAGAGTCTTCTTCCTACAGACGTCCTATCATCGTCATCTCCCTCCTCCGTTCTCTCGCCCTCGCCAAACAAAGGCTTGAAAACCGCATCATAGCTCACCCACATTAGATTCATAATAACCGCCATCGCGACAGCCACCCACCGCGGCACCCGGCCCTCGTCATTATCGGCCAGCGGCCGGCTCAGACCGAACACGGCGATTAGCAGAGGCGCCCATGCGGCGAGAAACAGTAACCGCCCGATTTCCTGCCGCCGCGTCGTGATGGTGTACGGCCGGAGCTGCGCCAGGTAGCTCTGGTACTCCTCCGGCAAGCCGTGCTCCGCCGCCCCGTCACGGATGAGCTTCAGATAGCGCGCGGAGGGCTGCGCGTACGAGGGGTCCGGACGCTGGACGGGAAGGGCGAGCTTTAAGAGGGCTTTGCGCAGACGGTGAAGGCAGGCGTCATCGTCATCCTCACTGTCGTCGTAACCGTCGTCGATGCCGCCGTCCTCCGCCCGCCGGGTAGCGTCGGGTATGCGCGGCGCGTACAATGTGTGGGCGAGAAACGGCTTCGGCAGCCCCGGGGCAGGCGGCTTCTCGGGCACGTGCAGCGCCGGCGGTAGCGGGAAGCACGGCGTCTGTACGTCGCGGTACGAGGCCCCGCCGCCCTCGGTGCGGATGATGGTCGCGTAATCCTCGCGCGTCACCTCGTACACGACGCCGTAGAGGCCCTTGGCCCAGGTCGGTCTGCCGCGTTGCGCTTCTACGCCCCCCGCTCCGCATCCACGCGAACGTACGTCTGCGTCTACATGTGCATCGCGATCTGCGCCACTACCCTCCTCACCCCGGCTAGAGTACGGTGCCGGCGGGTTCGTAGGGTCGCACGGGACGGGGGGCAGATCGGGCATCTTGGGCGGCGGCCTGGGGACCTTCCGCGGCGCCGTGTTCGCGAAGCACGGCTCCTGGTACGGGACCCCCGGCAGGTCGAACGTCAGCTCGAATGCGGGGGCGGACACGTTGATCTGGCTTAGCGGCTCAATGCCGCGGGTACCGCGGAACGTCTCCGCAGACAGGTTAGACCCGTACGCCAGGTAGAGGACTGTTTTCTCTTTCTCCGCCGTGGCTGCATCATCATCATCGGCGGCGGCGCGGGCGAGGCGTTCCGGCGAGGTCTGCGGGATCGCTGCGCGCGACGGGGCGGGCTGGTGGCGGGTAAATGGCAGAGAGGAGAGGAATTCGCTGCAGACGTGCTCGAATTGGCATTGCGTGCGCGATTGCGCCTCTGGTAGCGGCTGGTCTCGGTGCTGGCTGCGGCCTTCTTCGATGGCGTACTCGGTAGGGTTCATGATGCAATCGGATAAACTCTGATGCGACGTGATGTTGATATGATAACCATAGAGCTTCATTTATACAACGCGTATCAATAGGAACCTCAGATGAGCTAGAAAGCGTTATTTGTGCAGACACCCCTGATTAATCAGTGACGAGAAAGTATAACCACAACGACATTCTTTGTTCCTTTTAATTACAAGCCAAGCTGAACCTCTACGCCCATGGGATGATCTACATGATGCGCCTGTCAGTTCTTCAAGTTACCATGACGGCCGATGATTACAAATCAAGATTGGCATCGTATAGCGGTTTATTACATACGAAGCAGCAGGGGTTGAGGTTCGGGCCGGTCACGCTAATTGGTTCCCCCGGTCAAACCTTCATACTGCCATTTCGACGACTACCTACGAAATATCAGGTCCTTGGTTTCACCAGCCGTGGTGGAACTCACGAAGAATTCTTTCTGTGAATGGGGCAATTAAAGTCGAGGGCACCTCTAACTAAACTGGCCATAGAATTCATGAGCAGCACAAATTCAGATCCAGCTCTCATCGCGCTTCGCTAATGTAGGAAAGCCAGAGGTATGTACGGCCACCAGTTTGTCAGAAACTGAGGCGTCTCATATAATTTGCGGCTCCTCGAGGTTGTGCTTAAATATTGTCCCCATAGTCCCCCTCGCCCATTCTGAATGGCCCGGCCCGTCCTTTGTATCTACCCATGTCATCCTTATGTTCTGAGCGCTTATGGCATATTCCACGACGTGGAGTTTGCGATATACAATGACCGTCCACATATTTCGGTTGAGGCAATACCCAGCCTGCCTCCTGATTTCACTCTCAAAGAACTCCCTTTTTGGGGGTCCTACCGGGGCTACCTTGGGATGCGTGCACGTGTATCCGCATCCAACCGCTATGGCCTAAGAGTCTCACGCCAGCCATACTAGTCAGCGGATGGATTAGGGGCAACTCATACGCACGACTTGACTGTAATTCGAATGGCCTTACGCCTCTGTTGAGATGTTCATGTATGTGTCATTGACATCCCTGATTCGTCGAAGGACAAGACGATGCACATTCTTCCCTCAGAATATCTAACCCGTTCCGCGTACGCATTAAAATCCCAAGACATTACGGGTACGGAAATCGGGTAATTATAAAAGGACACTATTATTCGCATGTAACTCAGGGGCTAGCGAGAGGTCGAGCGACTGTGGCAAGTTCACCTTGATTGGCTGTCAAACCAGCGTCATCACTCTTTTGTGAAGGAGGGCTTATATCACTGTTCTTATGTCATGAACAGAGATTTCTCCGACAAACAGACAATCCTCATATCGGGAGCGCTCGCAGGGCCCTTTACGATCGTATCTAACTGTCTGCACCTTAAAAATCCTACCCCTTATCACCGCTATGTCCGAATAGCTGCAGACGATTTGTCATGCTTACTCCGCCTCATCTGCTAAGCATAACGAGATCTCATAATAGGAGCGGTCGAAGGATGCGCGTGCTGGCGTAAGCAGCCTCCTTCGCTGCAGTTATGGGGCCCAGAAGTCTTACCTGGTAACCCCTATATCAGTCATTCTATGTACAACATGAGAGGTCCAGGACGATGCCTACTCATTTAGCTTGTCAAGCAATAAAACGAGCTGAATTTTTAGTCTCTCTATTCTTGAGGAATCTCAGATGACCAAATGACCAGCCGTCAACAGCATTATGCCCACTTGTCATTTGGACAATATGATTTCCTATCAACGGAGAATACCGGCCTTAGTGGGAAGCCAGTCGTCATCACCTGTGCCTCGAAGAGAATCGGGAGAGGCATTGCTTTGAGGTTCACCAGGGCTGGGTGCTCGCAGATCGCTGTTGTTGCTCGCAGTAGTCTGTCGGAGATTGAGGAGGAGATTCAGCAACTGCCGCGGAAGCTGGTGCCGCTTCAGTGGCATCGAGAGTCTGTCGAGTTCGGTGCTAAGCTCGACATATTGACTAAGAATGCTGGACGATGCGAGACCGTCGCTCCTATTACTGAACCCGTCATTGACGACTTCTAGTCAACGGAGGAGTTTAACGGTAAGCTGATCTCAGTCTTTACCCCGTTATCTCAACTGTACTTTGAGCATCTGCCAGTCGGGTTCTCTCAGCTACCATAGTTCATAAGAGGCCGTATAACTCCATAAAAACTCTCTTCCGTATCTATATAAAGAGATGACTGGTTCAGAATTTTAGAATCAAAGGCGTGAATCTCGTCATGCGTGCTCTGATCCCAGCGCTTCTCAAGTCGCCAACGCGCATTCTTCTTACCATCTCGATCGCTGGAGCGCATACATTGCTAATGGGGTTTTCCGGATACCAAACCTCGAAGTTCACTGTTTGTCGATTTACTGAGTCTATCGCTAAAGAGTACCAAGCCGAGGGCCCAATCGCAATTTCTGTGTATCCAGGGGATGTTTTGACAGGTTTCGCCTCGGTTGTTCCGAAGAAGCAGCATGGGGTTTTCTTGGACAAGCTTGAATTGGCCGATGACACTTTGGTATGACTCTTGAAGGAAAACATGGGGTGGTGTGAACGGCTGATTTATCAGTGCAACCTGGAATACGGAAGAACTAGAGTGGAGGAAAGCCGCGATCGTTGAACGAGATCTGCTGAAGTTCTGGTTGGGCATTTAGCTTTGGATTTATCCGGTACGAGCCGTGAGATGACACTAGTCACATTGCAGCGGCAGAACTATATATTTATCACTACTCTCCGTTCGGGCTTCTTTTTCTAACAATGACGGGATATATCGGCATAGGCCGCACATGGAGAAGCGAGCCAGCTGCGCCGTCGTCCTCAGTTAAACGCGAGACTTACATCCCCTGCAAACCGCGGCGCCCAGTCCAGTTCTTGCTGATAATGGTCGAGCAAGCCGCCGGTTGAGTTGGACTATGGAAACGTTGCGCTCGAGTTTAGCGGACACCGTGGAGATACAGTTTGCCGATATGCATCAGAAGCAGTGGCAAACTAGACCGAGAAGTCGAACCTGTGGTACGTGCTTCCCAGGCACTTAAAAGGTTAATTACTCTCCGGTATTTCATCAAGTTTAATCCTTGACCTGACCCAGCCATCCGGTTTGCCATGGCTCTCAAGAACATCGTCATATTTCGGCGCAGACGACCGAATTGGAGACGCTATCTTCCGAGTACCTTTTACGAGACAACGAGCAACAGCATACCATCATCGGCTTCATTCCACCGGATATGGATCTCAAATATGGGCAATCAGGCCCAAGGAGCTCGGCGCGAGGATATAGACCTTGACAGCGTGTCACGAGGGGCGCTCGCTTCGGCGCTGATGGATGTGGATGCAGTGGCCGGCACACGAATGCTCTGGAAGTCAAGTTGTGATTCAAGATGCCGTTGCAGACACCGGCGTCCAACGATTCTACCCTAGCGAGTGCGGGATACATAAGATATACAGGAAGCCTAACGAACTCCGAGGTTCTGTCCACCCAGCAAGAGGCATAAATCTCACTCGCGAGTTGTTCTCTAATAGCCAGTTCTTCTAGATGTGGGACCAGAAGGGCCGGTGAGCGTCGGAACGCGGTGGAAGTTAAGATCAGTCCACTAACCAACTTCTTCACAGCCTCAACGAGAGAGCTGTCCTCCACCCAGCGGTATTAAGCGGCAAATGACTTACACGGTCCTTGGCTGCGGAAACTCCTATGGCCAAGATCGTGAGCCGATATGGTGTCCCTGGACTCAGAAAGATGCTGAAGAGTACGTTCTGCACATCATTAGTGATCCAGATGCTAATGCGCAATCTGGATAATGTCGCCAAGTATCTTGTGGCGTGCCAACAGTGGAACTACCCCCTAGGGCAGCGCCTGTGAAGCCTGCGTTGGCAGCATCAGTGCCAGCGGCAGTAGCTGGAGTCTCCTGACCACCACTCGGAGATCCTGGTACAGTCAGTGGAGAAGATTATGTAATAGACGGCTGTCATCACCGTGGGCATCATGACGGTCGGTGTCACGCCGACGGGCGTGCCATAACGGGCGGTCGAGCCGGAAGGCGAAGCGCCCCAGTCCCCAAAGACATGGAGTTATCTAAGAAAGATGTGGTCTGTTATCCTGAGTAGAACATCTGCATCTGGTCCTTTAAATGAGTGAAGACCAAACAGTTTTCCTCCTGAATTGAGAGTCTCAAAAGCTAGACAAAGTCCAACTGATGACTTCTTTCCCTTCTTGTTCTACTATCACTCTTCTCTGCCCACTAATCGCACCACCTTGCCCGCCTCTATATCATTTCTACCTATGCTAGTCCCAAAGGTCGCTTCGCGGATCTTAACTGAGCGGATCGGAGATATTGCACACGCATTTCGGTCATGTCGCGCCAAACCCGGGTCAGTCGGTACGAGAAGCAGTCCTCCCCCCAGATACGGCCACTGGTGAACGGCAGGGGCACGTAGGCGTCGCCGAAGCGGTCCCGGTGCACCTCCTGCGCGGACGTCAGCTTCGCGGGGGTGGGGTCGCCTATCTCCTGCACATGCGCGTCTATCATGACGAGTACCCCCTGCCGCCGCTCGTAGTGGGTGGGTACTCCTCCGGACGGCGGCGGAGAGTGGGATTCGGGGGCAGGCGTTGACCCTGATTTAGATTTGGTTTCGGCTGGCCGCGCCTCGATTTCGGCCTCGGCCGCGACCCCGGCGAGCATGCCTGGGACCACCTGCGACACGGCGTGTATGACCTCCCTGCCACCCCGTGCCATGTTGATGCAATATCGGTTCCGGGCGACGCCGACGGGGAGCGGCGTCAGCTGCGGATCGTACGCCCAGCCGGACTCGTAGCCATCGTCCGAACCACCGGTCTCGGCACTCGCCGTGAAGGTCTCTTCGTACGGCAAGTTGAAGCTGCAGTTCTCGAGCGACAGGCTCAGGATGTCGTCCGCGTGTACGTGGATGACGCGGGAGACCTTGGGCATGTGGCGTATTACGACAGCGTCGGTACGAGAGGACGAGTATCCCCCGCCCCCCTCCGTTGCTGCCATGGGCGTCAGCCGGCGCAGCTGCTCATCACCGGCACGGATAAAGAGGCCCCGTCGAGGGCGCGTGAGCACCACCGTCGCCCTCTTGTCGGGCGGGATGGCGCACACATCTCTCGCCTCGCGACACGTCTGTCTGATAGCGTTGCGGGCCTGCCAGGCGCTGGGGTCGTACTCGGAAACCTCCTCGTCTGAGTCCTCAATGGCGAGGCGGCGCATGTCCAGGTACAGCCATGGTGGCGAATCGCTGCGGTTCACGCCTGCGTGGTCCCCCGGGAAGCTGTGCACGTTGAAGAAGTTGATCCCCGGTGTCGGGATCGCGGCTCGCCAGATCTGAGCTCTGAGTTCGGGTGGCAGTGATGCGAAGTATGGGAATGAATGAGAGTCTGAGAAAACACTGCGATAACTTCCGTTGTGGTCGTCGTCATCGCCATCATAACGAAAGTGTTCGTGTGCCGCCATATTCTAGACTTTGGCTTAGCTTCCGACTTTTTGCATTCGAATCACCGAGGCAGAGTAGGATGAGTTGTTTATACTAGTCTTCTCTAAGGGTCGACACAAAAATATAATGGGGTTTCAAGCTTGGTACCTACGTAAGCTGTATGCGATATGAACTTGATATAAGCTCAAGGCGAAGATCTTTGCCCCGCCGCCACCACAGCGCATTCACCCGCATTCACCCGCCCTAATTTAGACTATAGCGATGGTATACTTAGTACATGTAGGGACGGGGTTTGGTGTAATTGCACTCAAGTCATCCCCATTGAATGTAATTACTAGTAAGGTTGCCTAAGTTTGATACAAGACTGAGTGAGCAGCAACGTTCTGGGTTGGGCGTTAACAGACTGGTCTATAAGAGCGTTGGCCTTGACTTGTAAGGAACATGTGGTGCTTATCAACGTAGTATGGCGTCAATTGAACAGCAAGTGATGTGAGCTAGCGATGGTCAAAGGCAAGAATAAGAGTAATGCACCGCACGAGCTATGTTTAACGGGCTACTTAAAGTACAGTAACTGACCTTTATGTAAGCTTTGCCGATACATGACCATCTAACTTAATTCTTCGTGTATATTCACGAAATACCCTTGGAGTGTCCTTGCAGAGTCCGCCGCAGCCAAAGAATACGTCTCCTTTTACCTCCATGAGCTCATGATGTGGTCGACCCGCGACCGCCATCAATGCCAAAACCGGGCACGTGATGGACTTGCGAAAGTCAAAATCGGAGGTAGATATTCCTTTGGGTCTTTGGGGAGCTTACATCGGGCAGCTTTTATGCAACCCCAGCAGGCTGCTCTCAGGCAAGTGAAGGTAATAGGTCATTTCACATGAGTTCCTGCGGCCTCTCATCGCCTTCGTTAGGTTCGTTAGCGATCATAGGTTGCGGGCATACGGATAACTCGCGAGTGTGACACCAGGCCTGGATCCGGACGTGTGATGATACCGATGCCATCGTACAGGCACAATTCCAGATGCCCTAGATATCATGTCCACTCAATCAGAGCATCCACGAGCGTCCTAGCATCAGAGAGCAGTCTGTTGAGAAAGACCTGCCTCTCTGGAGATCTGTGACTAGGGATCATCGATTTGTGACGACGCTTTGAGTAAGCGGCGAACACAATGCCGCGATTGGGGCTCCTATCCTTTGGCTGGGACTCTCTTGCGGTAGTTGAGTGTGGGAGGGGGACATAGTCGGTGTAGAAGGAACGGGCCCATCCTTGAGATAGCTCATCAATATCTGCTGCCTTATTTCTGTATTCCTCCCATTCGTTAGATTTGAGCCGTTTGAGGTGGGCGTCAGCTCCGATTTGGAAGGGAGACACAACCTCGTTCAACCCATAGCCAGCAAGCAACCGGCCTGTCATCAGCAGGTTTGGACGCGCCGCCACAGCGCAATCTGGAGACGGATGGCCGAAGGTTGCTGCGTTGGGCGAACCCGCAAGTGGGCGTCTTGATGGATCCCAATGGTTTCCTGCAACAATAGGCCATAGGCTAACCACGTATACCATGTCGAAATGATATTTCTTTGCGATGCGAGCGGCCCATATGGCTCCTTGCGTCGCCGCGGCTCCATCCAGGGGACATTCCAAAGCAAGGAATTTAGAATCAATAGGTGTATAAGGCGGGCTCATCTCGCCGGTTAAGGTGTCTACTAGCGGGATCAGACGGGGTGCTTTGACAGGGAGACCGCGAAGGGGAGAGTTTGTATATGCGAGCTTGGCGGCATTATTAGGAGACGGCTCTGGCGCACCTAACGCATTTAGTATAGGTGAGGGTGCTTGAAATTCTGCGATATCATCGTCACTAAGGCTGTAGAAGTCATCCAACGTGGGCTCCCGGAGTATCCTTTCGCTAACGATCTGTAAAGTGGCTGAGGATAACGTAACTGCACTGGTGGACCTTTGCAGCAGCCGTGATCGAAGGACACCGTCGCAACTTATTAAGACCTTATCGCCTGAAGTCGGATCCCCCTGACGACACCCCCATGACTCTCGTGCCACCCTCTTGTTTCTCTGGTCTTCGCCACCGGGCGTCCAGAATCGGGAAGGCGACCCGAGCGATGGGCCAACTGAGCTATCCGGCGTAGGTAGCGAGGTCGTAGACATCGACGGTTTGATTTGTAAGACTGGGCAGTCTTCCCCGTTATCTGAGGCAGGCGGCGAATCGGTACGAGGCACCTGGAAGGGCGGAAAGGAGCGCTGTTTCGGAAACAAGGAGATCTTTGGCTGGGCCACGCCCCTTGGAGGAGTGGTTGGTGAAGGTGTTGTCAAACCCGAACTAGCACTATGTTTTCTTCTTAATCTAACTGTGCCGGATCTTGTTATTATGGGTGAAGGCAGAAGTCTCAGGGACTCCACTGCATCATCCTTGATTCCTTGGCCGCCTTCTGAGTTAATATGAGGCGGGTTGAACCGGGTAGATATGTGATTTGGCGGGTAGTCGGCTGGCCTCTTCTCGTCAGTGGATTGTACTCTTTCCAATGTGTCGCCGCGCGGTGAACGTCCAAAAGAATTTGCCGGGGGCGTCAGTTTTCCGGATATCCGCATAATCTCGTCATGCAAGAAAAGTGAATCTTCGGGAAACCTGAATTCAGAGAGCCGCGGAGCAACGGATGAGTCGTATGGAAGTTCCATCTCCGAGTGCAGGGTAGAGGGAGAGCCGTTCTGAACTTGGAGACATTCGGCCTGTTTCGGTGACGTCTGTTCTGGTGGTATCCTTCCGCTGTCGCGATATGGGCCAGGTGCACTCTGAGAACGCCCTTTATCCTCTGGATGCCGTTCGTAGCCGTCTCCACGTGGGTCACGGGGCGTCATATGAAGCGATGTCGGCCGTAGGTATGCCGGCGACGGGAAGATTTGGGTGGGCTCCGGAGGTTTTTTACCCTGAGCCGATTTCTCTTTCTTTCTGGTGCCACTGAACAGTTTCTCCAGCCGGTCCAGTCCATTCGCCATAATCATTGCAAACTGTCCGAGGAATTATCGCTCTGAGGCCAAGATTAGCTGTGTGAAGGAAAGGTTCATTAGACAACAGAGATTGCATACCTGGTAAGGGGTATATGGTAGGTGGCTTGGGATAGATAACTGAACTACTTGGTGCTCCACGTCTCAGAAAGGCAGGTAGATGCAATGGTGTCGGATATTGGTTAAGGAGTCCTCAATGGACGCCACGACAAGACCGGACCTCGGTATCGAGGTGGGTTTAGCAGTGTTTGCTGGGAAGGAAGGGGCGTATTCAACGAAAATCAAAGGATGAATCACAGGAGTCAAGGGAAGCTCCTGTTGTACCCGGCCAAATATGGGGACGATTCAGGCACAAATGCTGTGGATGTCATTTCGGAGGTCGAGGGCACCAGCTTTGCGCAACTTGAGTCGGCCACACTCGGTGCCAAACGACACAGCAGAAAGGTCCTCGAGTCACCTTGGGCCCCTATATGGGCTGAGCAGTGGTGAATGATACCACGCTTTCTTCGGGTCGAGTAACTTCCACAATACAATCTGGCTTTATGCAAACATCAAAAGTGGGAGGAGTTTCAGGGATCTGTCTTCGGAGGCGGGTTACCTCTCGGGGGGGTTGACTGATATAAGACTGAAGGGAACTGCTGTGGCGTCTCGGGAGGTGCTATGCCGGCCGGTTATGGGCTATGTAGGTAGTCAATCGCCCGGATGTAAGTCAATGGTTATGACAGTCCGAATAAAGCAATTTAATGATGCCGGGGTACATTCAGGTGGCTGGAGATGTAAATCAGATGGAGGTTCATCATACCGGCTGACGAGAATAGTTTGCTGCTAGTACCGTGTATAGGTGAGTGATTTGACGGGGCGAGAAAGGCGGGAGCTGACATATATGGGAGGGTGATATTGCACTAATTCTCTTGTTCTGAACGGGTCCAAGAACTAGGCGGATATAATAGTAGTATGTGACGGGATGCGGTATGCGAGTATATATCGGAGAAGTTGGCAGACAACCAGGTCTACCTACCAATATGGACCTAACCTACCTGGTAGTACCTACATAGGTAGCTTGGGTGCATGTGCAGGTAAGTATTGCCGTGTGGAGGCTGAAAATGTAAGTGCAAGTAAAAAGATATTGCATTATATGTGATTGGTCGAACGGGCTGGCAACTGGTCGAGTTAGGAATTCACGCATCCCGGGGCTGTAGCTGCTATCAGAGACCTCAAAACGTACATACAGGTCATACACAGCCTTTGGGAGTCGGGGGAACACCTGGATGCAGGAGACATCTTATATCATGCCAACACCGTACAAAACACCAAGCTCAAACGCTGTTTTCCACTTTGTGGTACTTTTCGTCTATAGACTGGACGTTGGAAAGGTTATATCTTACTAATGCATATTTCCCCAACACACGCCGCCTGGATCCTTCACCCCGCTTCCAACCGAAGTACAATCATTACAAACAATTTGAGTGAGGGTACTTATAGTATGCAGGTTTTACAGACGAGCCTAGAATATACTTATACATGCAGCCAGTATGAAATTCTATCGCCAACAACTCGCACGAACTCCATTCCATCCTCGAAGTTAGACAACATAGCAGGATCTGGTCTAGAGCTAGACTTCCTGCTGATCTTGTCAATTGCCATAAGACAGATAGACGTCCCGTGTCCAGCCGCGGCGTGAAATGGGCCAATGCCTGACTGGCCAGAAATGCAACGCCATCGTGGCAGAAGCAACAAGAAAAACGATGTTCTCGGCCTTCCATATTCGAGGCTCATCGGCTCCAGCAAGAACGTGCGGATAACGTCACACCCCAGAGATTGAGGGTACGTTTAGTTACAGCGGTTGCCATTCGCACGTTATTGATCCTTCTTGACAGCAAAAAGCATCTCTAACCGAGAGTAAGACACAAGAGGAAGACAAGAGTCTTAGAATGTTTCCCGAGTAGGCCGGATCAATGTAAAAGGTCTCAAATAAGGTAGAGTGACCACTACCTAGAAAACATGCTGCAGGCTACGATGAGGAGTTTGCGACCCTCCTTACAATTCGTGCCGTATGCGAGTTTGAACTACTAAGAAAGGTACATATAACTCGGGAGCTTGGTATGTATGGAGGTTGGGTAAGGTAACGGAACGGTGCCTACTAATGGAGTAGCGGGAGAATAGCATTGAACCCGCGGTGGGGGTCAGCTGGGGGTCCACTAATGCAGGTGACGGCTAGGCACTGTAGTTAGACAAGTGCGCTAAAGGTTATCATACTAGGTATCCAGCCTTGCAAGTCAGCCAGTAGATCCCTGCCTTTCCCAGGAACCGAGCTATCACAGTAACATCGGCGAGCAGTACCTAATGCGTGTCTCCCTTTGAGTCACTTCTTTCTTGCTTTTCTGGATCCCCTCGCCCTGGTTATGAGAGAAGCAATTCAGCCCACTCCGTTAAGATTCTGTAGAGGACATCGCACGGTTATGGAGATATCTACATCTGGGCGGCGAAATCCTGCGGATTAAGCTTCATACCCGGAGACTCGAGGATTGTCCAGCCACGGATGCACTCTTCGCTGTGCCAAAGCGTTCCCGTTGAAGTTGTTCAACAGGTAGTTCGCCCGGTGGGACTAGTTGTTTGTGCTGTTCCATCGCGCATACAATGTATGCAGGTCTCACTCGGATGGGGTCGGGTGAAGTCTGCCAATGCCGGGGCTGCGCAACTGTCAACACGTCTTAGGGCTTGCTCCACATAGCACCCCGAAAGTGTTGCTCCATCGCGTCAGATACTTTCCGCACTGCCAAATATTATTCACTACGTCCCTGCTTCGGACAGTCAGAACTTACAAGTCGAATAACTCCCTGGATGGCATCGGTTGCGTGAAAAAATCTCCAATTTTGCAGTTGATTCCACCCTGCTAGATACGTGCTGTTGAGCGCAGCGGAATAGTGATTACCTGAGGCAATATGCCATTTGCGCAGTCCAGTTCGGCAGCTCAGGGGCTGGAGTATCCCTGTGAGTACACTGGCGTTTCATCTGTGCCACTTACCCTATCTCCATCTATTCCTATCATAAGTATTTTTCAGTACCAGCTGAAAGGTTGCAAGGAAGAAGATCTACTAGCGCATATCTCTGAAGAGTAACGCAGTTCTTGACAGGGTTTCCCCCTTTTCTTTTCTGTTGAACATCTTGGTATGAAGCTATCGATGACGTTGCGCTGATGTCTAGTACGCCCATGCCTTACGGTGGACTCCCTGGAAAGATGGAAAGAAAATATTGCACCGCGCAACTGGCAGTGCCCTCGAACCTCAGGTTGCACCGATCCGACAATCTATCTTAATGCACGGCATGTCGCCGGCCGACACGCCGCTGACCAATGGCTCTCGGACAGAAGCGAGGGGGCCGGGCCGCCGGGTATTGGCCATGCAACTCTGCTGCATCTATATAGATTGGCGTGCACAAGCCGACTGGTGGAAATGTTGAATAAAGGAGGACCCCTGGACCCAGCTGAGCAGCTGCGCGTCTGCTGTGCGAGCCAACATATTCCTATCGTGCCAGCCAGCTACGCAAGACGAGCTGCGCCTTTAATCTCGTATACCGGCTATGCGTAGCGGGTGCGCGGTGTAAGATCCCCTCAGATTTTTCGCAGCTCTCCGCCTTGATAAAGGCAACATTTCCCTGCAAGATCCTGCCAGTTGCCCTGCACTTATGCAGGCACCATTGAAGCTTAGTGGACTGAAGCCTTGGATACCGCCCAGCCGGATCTCACCAAGTTGCACCGTCGAAGCGCTTTTATACCCGCCATTGATTGATCAAATGCAAATAGCATGCCTACCGAGCATACGATAAAAGGTGACGAAACTTTGCAGCAACCGCTTCACGCGGCATCCGCAAGAAGCTCAATCTCCGACGTATCAGCGATCACAGCAGCACAAACCGAGCTGCTGTAGCACCGTTTCCGCGTTCAAGGTCGATTCGACATCTAAGCATGCATTTAGTAATTGGTGAAGGACACCCCTCGTCGAACGATTTAAGTGATGCAGATCACTGAGACTGTCTTCCATCGTCATATCAATCAATTCCCGACGTCGTCCACTATACACGCGACAGGATTGGCATACCGCGAGCGACAGATGGGTGGGTGCCTTCCCATCTCCATGCAGTCGAGACTTTTGCTGTCATTCAATAGATTCAATCAATGGTCTAGGAGATCTCTAGCGGATATCTTCATTTTCGTAGGCCACTCACTGTAGCAATAATTCCCGTCGATATTGAATGGCAGGGTTATATGCATGTGGCCAAAGAGACTTTACTGCTACTTCAGCTGCGAATAACTCTTCAGGCATAGCAGTTCCTACCGATGGCCCATTCCTTCAGGCCCAACCGTACTCATGTTACATTTGGTGTACCGGTTTTTCTGCTCGGGACTTAGTGCGAGGAGTGATTATCTCTTGCGAATATCGCGCCTTATTGTGGCCTTATGCGGTCTGCTCAATATCCAGTACACAAACGTCATCGGCCCCGAGTTGTTTCAGGGGGGTAGCGAAACCGAGAGTATTACTGGGTTCATCTGTGAGTTGGCAGCAGTCCGCGAAACATCGAGGACCAATTTCACTTTCGTTGGCGTCTCGGACTGTCGAGTCAGCCGTGCACTTGTCTCTAGGAAACGGGCAATAAATTGTCAATACCTGGCTGTCGTAGAATGTTATCCCGAATCTGGCCATGAGATGTTGTAAGTGAGCTTTATGCCACCTTGGACATCTCAGTGACGCTGATATCGGGCGTGTAACCCCGTCATCTGTCGTCGCCGATTCACCCGATCCTTTCGCAATCCGGAAAGGGGGTGAAAGGGGTGGTGAAAGAATGAGAAGTGAGGGGGGGAACGAATAGAAAAGGGGTTCCTAGGAAATCTTCGTAGATGGCCTTGATATCCACAGGGCTATAGAAGTATTATCGGCGGTCTATACACTAGATAAAAGGCTCCAGATCGCGAGAGGGCGTTACAGTAGAATCGCGTTTGGTTTAATATCCGCATCCTGTAACAGGTTTATGCCTCCTACCCCGGATGTAAAAAGCCTGGCGACTGCATCCTCTTACTGTACCACAAGGCATCCAGCTCCTGACAATTCATCACAGCTCGCAAGTGTCGTTGGTACTTGCGCATACCGTATTTCGGCCGAAACACTACAAAGACTTGGAAATGCTCAGTTGAGCCCGGTTTATTCAGATATCAGCGTTCCGGCTGCCGCTTCATACTCACGTACGTACATCGCTTCTCCTCTAGAACCAAACTGGCTATGGAGAATGCAGTCTCGTCCTCACGTTTGAGGGGACCACCTATTCTCTCCTTTACCACGGCCATAATCAGTCCAATATGGAACAGATTCATACCAGCTTTACCGAGTCCTATGGGTGGGCAAGACTTCCCACTGCAGCCGGGTTAAACACCACATCGTCGGCTCAAGTTCTCTCTACAGCCTTGAGGACCGATTCCCTGCTCTACCTGCAAGCCATCAGTAAATAGAACTATTGAATGCACCCGGTTAGCCAGGCGAGTAGGAATTGCTTACTGCCAGTCACCCTCAGGCTCTCCGATGACATTCTTAAACGCAATGTGCACTTGCTCAGTCAAGTCGCTGGCCTGGAGTGCACGCCCGTACTTCTCAAAAGCGAGGCGGGAACATTCCTGCCACAGAGTAGTCAGCCGGCGAAATGTTCAGAAATCACGCCCGCACGGAGGGAAACAGATGGCGGTGGTAAACTCACCCTCGTGATGGCGGCGCCACCGAAGGCGGCCAAACTCAGCATCTCCTCCTCCTTCAGCTTACCGCCATGATTCCACAGCTTATCCAAGTACGCCTTGCGCCACGCCAACATGGTGGCGATGCTTCCGGTGAGCGTATCGCCCTGGCCGCCGCTCCGCTTTAGGCCGCCGCGCAGGTCGACGGTGAGCGTAGTCTCGCCGTTGGAGATGTAGTCCTTGCTGCCCTTCTGGATGATGGTGACGCCGCCGAGGGCGCGCGAGAGAGCCTCGACCCGGGCGCTGGGCCGGGCGTCGTCGGGTTCGGGCTGGTCCTCGGACTTGACGCCCTTCCAGAGGCGACCGAACTCGACCACGTTGGGCGTGAGGACGACCTCGCGCCAGCCCATGACGAGCTCGGGGCTCTTGATCACGAGGGCCAGCGAGTCCGCGTCCATGACGACCGGCATGCGCTGCTCCCGAGCCGCCGCCAGCACCTTCGCCAGCGTCTCGTGCATGAGCGGGTCTCGCCCGAGGCCGGGCCCGACCACCAGTACGTGCAGCCGCGGCAGCATGTCAATGATCTTGCTCGAGATCTCCTTCGGGTCCGTGTCGGCGGCAGGGAGCGAGGATGCGTCCTGCCCGGGCCCTGGCGTTTGCCGCATGAGCGGGTGTACCATCAGGTTTGGGCTGTACGTCTTGATGACGGCTGCGGCGCCGGGGGTGCAGATGACGTGGGACTGGTTGGAAGAAAAGGAGCCGTATCAGCAAGCGGATGCCCGTTAAACATGTAATAATAGATACCTAGTCTAGATTCATTCGAGTACGCACCATATCACATCCCAGCTTCGCGCTCGCCATGGCTGAAAAATAGGGAGCGCCCGTGTAGTCCTCGCTGCCACCAATGACAGCCACACGACCTAGTTGACCTATTCGAAGATTCGTCAGCCAATGGAACCTTTCCCATCCGCCGCCGCTCCGATCTTCTTGACTTCTGGTGTGGTAGCAAAGTGTTCGTACCTTTATGAAACTTCTCCAGCATGGGCGGCACCATCTGCCGCACCTTGGCGAGAATTTCTTTCGTAGTAGCCGGCATCTCGTCAGATTGAGAGCTCATAACCCGACGTAACTAGAAACCAATGCACTGAGCCTGCGAATGCGCAATTTAAGCCAACACAGAGCTTCGCAAAGTGAACGAGTTGTTGGGTCGCACGGCGCTCTTCGTTGTACGGCGGGGTATCAATCGCTCAACGAAATCGGACGAGGAGATTAGGAAGAATGAGAGACAGGCAAGAAGTGAGGTCTCGATAACCAAGGAATTTTTAAAAAAATAAAAATAAAAATAAAATAAAATAAAATAAAAGAGAACGACGCAGCACTCGGGAACCAGGTGTGGTTAAGATAGGGAGGTAGGATATAGGATGAAAGGTTGGCATGTGGGAACCTTGGATAGCTCTGATGTTTTATGGCTGCACCATATCTAATAGTCTAAGGCATGATGTCACAATTCTCCAAAGCTAAAGATGACCCCCCCCCCTTTCCCGCAAACCAGAAGACCACCAGACTAAAGCCGCATAATAGTTAGTTTGCAACTACGCGTGCTCTAGGTTACTTATCCATACCGGAATTTCTACAGCGTCTCAAAGAACTAAAAATGCGTCAAATGTGGCTCGTTCAGGTAGCATACCGTCAGTGAACAAAGGGAATTGAGTGCTCTTGAGTCTTTGGCTCTATTTTTACAAGGGGCTGAACTAAGGGGGTATGTTCCCCCACCTCACCCACTTCCTCGCTAATGGGCACCCGTCATCACACCCCGTCTTTCTACAGGAAACCGAGATCCATCCACCATCTCGGCCCGGATCGCTCCCTAATCAACTATTTAGGAGATGAAGCTCTTGGTGAAGCTCTGCGTCACGTCCCGCAGTCTCGCCTCGAGGTCCTTGCTGAGCGCGCCCTCCTTGTCAATTGTGGCAAGCAGATCCGACTCGTTGGTCCTCAGGTGGGCCAAGAAGTCGGCCTCCCACTGCAGGATCTTCGCGACGGGGACGGAGTCGAGGTAACCGTTGACACCAGCGAAGATGAGGGGAACCATCTCGTTGACGGCCATGGGAGAGTACTGCTTCTGCTTCAGGAGCTCGGTCAACTGTAGATAATGCGATTAGTAATTTTCCCCTCGGGTGGTATTTGATTCTAAGCACTTACACGTTCGCCACGACTAAGCGTCTGCTTAGTGGCAGCGTCCAAATCGGAACCGAACTGTGCGAAGGCGGCCACCTCACGGTACTGGGCCAAGAAGAGCTTGAGCGAACCAGCGACTTGCTTCATGGCTTTGAGCTGGGCAGCAGAACCGACACGGGACACGGAGAGACCGACGTTGATGGCAGGTCGGACACCCTTGTAGAACAACTCAGCCTCCAAGAAGATCTGGCCGTCGGTGATGGAAATGACGTTGGTGGGAATGTAGGCAGACACATCACCACCCTGGGTCTCGATGACGGGCAGGGCAGTCATGGAACCACCGCCGTGCTTGTCGTTGAGCTTAGCAGCACGCTCCAGCAGACGCGAGTGCAGGTAGAAGACGTCACCGGGGTAAGCCTCACGGCCAGGAGGACGACGCAGCAGAAGGGACATCTGACGGTAGGCGACGGCCTGCTTGGACAGATCGTCGTAGACGACGAGAGAGTGCTTGCCGTTGTCACGGAACCACTCACCGATCGAGGCACCAGTGAAGGGAGCAATGTACTGAAGGGGAGCGGCCTCGGAGGCGGTAGCAGCAACGACAATGGAGTACTTCATGGCGTCGTTCTCCTCAAGGGTCTTGACGAGCTGGGCAACGGTCGATCGCTTCTGGCCGACGGCGACGTAGATGCAGTACAGCTTCTTGGTCTCGTCGTTGCCGTTGTTCCATCGCTTCTGGTTCAGGATGGCATCCAGGGCGACGGCAGTCTTTCCGGTTTGACGGTCACCAATGATCAACTCACGCTGGCCACGACCAATGGGCACCATGGCGTCGACAGACTTGAGACCGGTCTGGACGGGCTGGTTGACGGATCGGCGGGGCAGGATACCGGGAGCCTTGAGCTGAGCTCGGCGCTTCTCCTTGGTGTTGATGGGGCCCTTGCCGTCGATGGGGTTGCCGAGGGCATCAACGACACGGCCAAGCATCTCAGGGCCGACAGGAACATCGACCTTGAATAAATAGTCAGCGAAGTAGCCCTTTTAACATTACGGAACCCTCTTCCCGGAACTCACAATTTCTCCAGTCCGCTTGACCGTCTCGCCCTCCTTGACCAGACGGTCAGAACCGAAAAGCACAACACCGACCTGGCCGGCCTCGAGGTTCATGCACATTCCCTTGACACCAGAAGCGAACCTGTCACGACATATTAGGATCCTCTCTTATTTAATAGTGTC
Source organism: Monosporascus sp. CRB-8-3 (assembly GCA_004155055.1). Lineage (NCBI taxonomy): Eukaryota > Fungi > Ascomycota > Sordariomycetes > Xylariales > Monosporascus > Monosporascus sp. CRB-8-3. The sequence continues at coordinate 80,945 of QJNZ01000303.1, read as the reverse complement.
AGTATAGTTCCACGTACTCGACAAGTTCCTCGGCCTGGACGTTGGCCATACCGTGCACACGGGCGATACCATCACTATACAACCGAAATCAGCAATTAGGACGGAGAGATTGCGCAGGCGTCGCAAGTTTGAACGTTTGAGAGACGATAAAGGGGTGTAGAAAGGCTCATTTGAATGGATGGAAGGCGTTGAAGGTCGTCGTAGCTTGCAAGAAAACCCCAAGTCCCGGGGCCCACATTGATCACATACCCAACAGACAGGACACGGCCCGTCTCGGCTAAGCTGGACTCCTCGGAAACACCACGGATTCTCTGCTCGAGGATAGAGGAGACCTCGGTGGGAGAAGCCTTCGCATCGGCGGCGTATGATCGGGCGATGACGGTGGCGGCGGGTGCGGCATTTCGTGTCTATACGCAGAGAAGGGCAGTTAGCCGAAAGTCCGAATTTGTTAATGCAGCTAGCTCCCTCTCTTTCAATGCTCTCTTTTTTCTTTGGAGCTCTGCAAGCTATGAAAACAACCGTAAAAGCCTTTTATAAGCCCCATTGAGTTTCATAATTGCTGCAGTTGCCTATTGAGATAACCGCATGGGTGTTTTTGATGGGGTTAAGATCAGTTCGGGTGGATGGAGGTCTGCTAAACTTACGGCAGCCACTCTGCCGGACGCAGAGATTGCGCTCACAGCGCGCGTCGACTGTCTCAGAGCGTTGCGAAACATATTATTAGGTGGGGTATATGAGATCCTCTAGAAATAACAGAGAATCAATTGCAAGTTGTAGTTGCAATTGATAGGGGAGGGGGGAGGTGGTGGTGGGTGTCTAGTGAGGTAGACAGATTTGAAGGTTGACGAGGTGTTTTTTTTGGTAATGGAGACATTTTCGAGGGAAGAGAGAGATGGGATTGAAAGGCCGGCCGGCTGGCTGACTGGCTGGTCGGCTAGCTGTCCAGGTGGTTGCCAGCAGATGAGCGCCTTTGGAGTCCGTTGACCTATCTAAATTCGGTTAGCTTCGAAAATCGGACGGGAAAAACTACGTATTCTATTTGCTATGTACCGTTCCCTGGAGGCACCTTAGTACGGCGAGAAGAGGTCAAGCCATCATACCACCTGCTTTTTTCAAGCTCCGGGTGCAAACTTGAACCTGCCATCGCACCCCTCCCCCAGCCCTTCTTCCCCCCCTTTCCACTTCTTCCCTGTCGGTCGAACTAAAACCCGATAAGAAATACCTACTCCTACCCAGGTACCTGCCGCCCAACCCAACAAATATCGGGAGCTCGTCTCCACTACGGCGCCATCTGCTCTCCGGCCTTTTTCCTTACAATACCGTTCTTACTAAGCGGGTCTGTGGTCGAATTCTCCCGGTTACTGCCACATCCTCGCCGAGCTATGAACAACCAATGGATAAGGTAGCTACCCTTTTCTAGCATACATCGAACACTTCGAACATGTGCTTAGATCTACTTCGTCTACAAAACCATTCACCAGAGATGTAGGAGTGCTAGTAGCCTCATAGTAAGACGTACGAACTGCATCTCGCTATGCCTGCATCCCTACCGCTTCCTCTGGAGTAAAGCTGATGCGCTTGTTATATTGTATACTACCTCTTAGCATCCTCCCTATGCGTGTCTGCAGATTATGGAGATATTTGAAATTCAGGGGTAGAATCGGTACTGTGTTGAAGCTGGGGTCTTGGCACCTGCCAGTACAACCTGAGGCGCCACACGCGGATACCCATTGTAAACTTATTATACTCAAATAGCTTGGCCGCGCCGAGAGTCAAGTGACCTATCGATGCAGGTTCTCGTCCAGTTATCCCTTCTAACGCATATTACTATGGACATGCTGTGAGTGTTCGCCGTTGCAGCTGACCTGGTGAGACTCAAATAGGGGAAGAAGGGGAAAAGGGGGTTCACTCCGATGTAATTGGGCACCATGGCACAACTTTCCGTACTTGTGAATCCTTATCAGTGGCTATGGTTGAACGTCCCAGGTTCTATCCCTTATCTCCATTGAGTTCGAATCGGTTTTTTTTTTTTTTTTTTTTTTTTTTAGTGTCTGCTACTCTTCGCATAACGCGAGGAATCAGTTGTGCGGTTCAGCAGGAGGTTAATGTGCATAGGAATACTACATATTCCTACAAAGAAACCTCCATTGTTCTTCTTGACAGGCTCGAGATGACGAGCTATCTCTCGAACAACATGACGTGCCCCCTTACAGAAGTGCCATAAGGGGGGCGGGCTTATTCGAAACTGTCTAGGACGAGGATCGGGGAAATACAATACACCCGGAAGAAGGAAATCTACATGCCCAGCACAAAGCCGGTAAAGAGTGTTCGATCTTTGGTTCTTTTGGTGCCTTCCAACATGAGACTAAAGAGAGAACCGCTTTTATATTTCAACAAATGTTATATACTCCCTGCTCAAGCGTATTTGTCGAGAGGTGCTCCTGGAAAGAGCATAGCGGCTGGGTATGTAGGTATAAACAGGAAGACAGGAGAAAGAGAGATAAGAAGAGTGGTAACCAGAGTGGTAACTCCAAAAACACTTTGCGAACCTAAAATAATATAGAATTCTTGTCTCAGGCATTGTTGGGCTCCAAAAGGTGAGCGCTCGACCGTTGACTGTTCAAGCTTATTTAACTATACATATCGTATTCCTACAGTTATGATTCAAGACCATTTAATTACGTTTAACTTCAATCTGGGTAGAAATCCTTAGTTAGGCGGCCTGGATAAGTTTTCCTAACAAAGGGAGACAGGAAAAGATGCTTACAGCATGCGTCATTAGTACGACGTGTCTGAGACAGGAAGCGTGACCTTCTGTTCCGAGGACCTGACAACACCCCTTGGTGCTGATAAAGCAACCGGATATTGTTTATGCCAGCAGCGGCTCGTCCCCTGCCCAAACATCCTTTGTTTCTGAGGGTTTGAACAATGATAGCCCGTTGCCTCTTGAAGAGGGCTGACAAACTCAAGCAGGGACTTCGTCTGAATCGAAACACGACAGACTTCAAGTTCAAGGTGGATTGGGGTTGGCGGTAACACCGAGTTTGACATGAGTCCGCTGATCAACAAGGTTCCTATTGACATACCGCATTTCCTTGCTAATGACAAGCCTTTGATAGGTTAAGGGCCTGTTCAAAGAACATCTGGCGGTGAAACGCACAATTAGGGGTACCTGTCTCTGAGCACAGCACCACCAAGCACGATAGGGATTGAAAAGAATAGAATACGGAGATCGGTCTAAAAGAAGGTAGGAAGTTCATCCAAGAAGATTACAAGGAGTTGGATCAGCCCGTGAGAGCTCCTGGTGGGCTCAGGTCCCTGCAGCTGAGTTTGTCGAGCTTCCCTTTGATGAAGGTCCCGATTATGACCCAACCGCCCCCCCCCCCCCTCTTGGAACTTTCTTAACATATTATAGTCTTCAAGAGACGCTGGTAAACATAACTCCTGACATGACTCCTTTGGGAATTAGCCGTGCGTGAACCGTCCTTCATTATTACCCCACCGTCCATTGTGGAGGAGGGTTGGATGATGACAAACAGCCCGAAGCCAATGCATGGTGGTTCGGAATTGGTAGGTTCGATTGGAAAGCGGCCGATGGGGATAGGAAGCAGCAGAAAGTTTGAACCCATGGCCGGGACTGGAAAACACCTAGACTAAATGCAAGAAACAGGCCCAGTGGACGAACAGCAGAATCAAAGCAAGCGTCAAGATGCCCGGACTCTAATTAGCTGTGATAGGTGTTATGTACTTGAGCCTCCCCGTCTCCATTGCCTACAAGATATGCTCGTATCAAGAGACCATACCTTTGGAAGGCTTCATCACTTTTAGAAAGAGAGCAGTTTCCAGAAAGCCACAGAATTTCAGGTCACTAACACAGAGCAAGTGGTTCGTCTTACATGACAGCCGCACTTGATTTTCCGACGAAGGGTGATAAGGCATCGTCACTCATAACAATATTGGAAAAACTACGTAGTGGTCAAAGCTTCTACTAGCATCATAACATGACCAATAAGAAACTTCCGGTTTAGTGAATAGGAATGATGAGGTGCCACGATCCTTGTCAGTGGCGTCATGCTACCCCCCTGATTGTTTGGACAGAAACTCATGGCTTTAAATGAACCGTACGAAACAGCGCAGATACAAATGCAAAACTCGGGCTCGAGTTATTCATAGTAAAGACTCAAATTCTGGAACAAGTTTCAAGCGATCCTCCCGAGCGGTAGTGCGAACCGCCACTAAACGTCTGGGCGTAAGATATTCCAGGGCACCGCCGAATCCTTCGAGCTGGGCGGTGCTGCTTCGGTAGGCTCGGCTCGTCTAGTTATGCTCCGCGCCCTGGGGGTTAAAGGGAAGCCCACCAATAGAAACAAAGTCTCGTATACGCTTTAGTCAATTTGTTCGATAGATGTTGGGCTGAGCCACTTGTCGATCCACTGTGACAATGACTTTGTCCACGAAAAGAACTCTTGGATGTCGTCATTTTGGCCCCATGTGCTGACGGAGCCTCGAACGTAATCATTAACACTTCGTTTAGGCATCCAATGGCCGGAATGTCTGGACAAAGGAGAATAAAGATTATAAGAGAGTAGCGCTATCCCCATATGAATCCACGTTGCTCTTTTAACTAGTTTCTTACCTAAAACCAGAAGTGGAAAATCGACTAGCTCTTCACCTGGAACAAACAGACACCTACCATGTACTCCCGGGCTCTTCTCCTCCTCGCCGCTGGCACTGCTGCCGCCTATGGTCCTCACCAGCTCAACGGCGTTCGAAATCTCCAGCAGCCAGGCGTCCAGGCCCGCCAAACTGGCAGCATTGCCGCATGTACATCGTCCGCGTTTGCGATTATCAGCTCTGTTCCGACACCCAACAGCGATTTGGTCAACTACTTCGAGACATTCGCAGTCACTGCCGACCTCGCGAACCCCACCGTTTTCTGCGAGATCACGACGGCTCTTCCCACAAGTCTCAGCTCCGCGTACTTCTCTTATGATGAGGCCGCTAGCAGCTGGTACAGTGAACAAAGCTCCAATATTATTGAGCTTGCCAGCAACTGCGTCGGTGAGGCTCTCGCCACGTCGGTGACCGAGATTGTCTCCATCCTTGAATCATACACTGCCGGTGACTGCACGGGAAGCCTGCCTCCTGAGGCTAGTGATCTGAGCACCATGATTGAGGGTGGTGCATTGAGCTCCCTTATATTCCCGACTGCCGATGCGACGGTGACCGATGCCCCAGCGTCGCCCACCGATACATCAAATGAGACCGGATCCGAGGGGACCACGTCAGTTGAACAGGCTGCCGCTGCTAGGCCTACTGGTGTGGTTGCGGGCGCAATTGCGGCCGCTGGGTTCATCGGTGCTGTGGCCATGATGTAAAGGGGTTTCGAGGGGCATGCGGTGTATGTAAAGGTAGCAACTCTAACACCGTCGTCTATTATACAACGGGGAATATATTCACATTTACACCTGTGGCTTCGTATCGCCGCTAGTTCTCTTTTCAAACGTCGAAGTCTCAGCCACATTGATGAGATATGCATATGTAGGCCCTTACAGTTCAACGAACCTAACGTGAAGATCCACTTGTTGTCTAGTTAATTCTCTAAATAAATACCTAGGTCTGAATGTGTCAGGGCTCTCTCTGTCCTTACCGACTCTTTGCCAAGGCCAAGAGAGGGGCACCACCAAGTCAATGCGGAGAAGACCCAAATGATGTTAAGTCGACAGTCCTGCTCATGTAATCGCATCAGTAGAATTGCCCTATTTCGAGCCGGCTGCTGTCTATTCACGATATTCGTGCTGCGTCAAATGAGAGCGGGTTTGCTGCGCTTAGGAGATGAAGGGGATAAAGATTTCTAGTATGGCGGCTTGATCATCATATCCTATTGAACTCAACGTATTCCTTCCAAAACCACGCCCTCTCGATGCAGTTAACCAACCCACTTGCCTGTCCTATATATACTTAACCAAAATGCACCCATTTACACTTACCACCGAACCCAATATCTCCTACTCGCGTAGTACTGCTGCCAGAGGGCGGTCCTCAATTCTTGGCGCAGCTGCTTCGCGCTCTTGGGACCACCATTTTTGGGGTCTCCGAATGGATATCCAGGTATGGACGGATAAGCCAACTCCACCACATTTTCTACATAGTTGTCAAAGTCGTCTTGCTCGCAGTCCCTGCAGAGGGAAGGTACTTCGCCGCCTTCAGGGACGGTCATTGGCAGCTGGCGTTCTCGGCCGAGGTGAACATTGTACTGTTGAAGGGGGATCAGGTGATGGCAATCCCTGTAGACGAGCTTGAACCGACAAATGGGACAGTTGGGGGTCCTACCATTGCTCGCCCGCTCGTCTACCCATGAAGAGAGGCAATGATAGCCAAAGAAGTGTCCGCAGGGGCTCACAGTAAAGTCCTCTACACCGAACATATACTGTTCCCCGCCCGGGGGAAGCATTGAGACATGTTGAGGCATCTCGAGCTTGTAATCGCTACAGATACCGCAGTCCAAGTCAATCTTTAGAGGATTGGTCCGGCTGTCTAGCCCGCCCTCATCGAGGAATGGTGCTATGTCGCTGAATAAGCTAACATGACGATTCGTCAGTACCACACACGGATGACTTACCAACGAAGGCTGTTGGAGCGTTGGACTTGGCGTCGTCACTGATGTAAGACCCGGCGGTGGCTCTGTAGGAGGTTGCTCATAGTGGTGTCGTTGGACTCCAGGGGGTAGAAGCGAGCTTCCGCATCCGGGTTTTTCAGCTTGCTGAAACACCTCCCCTATACTGTTACGCATCTCGGGAACGTACCAGGATGGAACAGCAAAAGGGATCTCAAGGTCCAGCTGGGGATATGTTTGCGCCATAACTGTACACCCCGATGCTAGGTGCTCTTCAACTTCCTGTGCGAAGAAAGACACGAAAGACCATGAGCGTAAGCGTAGATCATAAATGAGGAGGTCATTGTAACCTTATACAAAGGTCCTGGATAATGTGCCTCTTGTAGGACTAAAAGATTGTGAAGGATTATTGTATGAACAAGTCAACTGTGCGATGTCCCTATGCTAACAATGAACTTGTTTTCTTCTGGTATTGTTGCAAAACAAAGCACAGCCTTACACCCCGCCTCGCCATATCATCACGCGTTTCACCTAGGGCCTTTCTCAGCCCGTTTGAACGGTGCGTGCCTATTATCATCACATGTAATGGCGTCGCACTCGTCTGAGGACTTCCAGGAAATGAAGGATATAAGCGCAATGCAGCAACTCAGAGCACGGGCACGGTCGCCAAGATGGTCATAGATGTGCCTACCGTATGACACATCCCTCTTTCAAGATATGTGCAGTATTGGTGATTTGTTGTCGAAAGCCCCTTGTTGCGTCGATAGCATTAGTCGTGCTATCCAGCCCTCACCAAGTCTCGAAATCTCAGAGGCATCTAGCCATGCCGATCGTAAAGATTCCGATGATAAGTTCCTATTGAATGACTCTATCTGGGGAACCATGCTGGAAGACGGACATATTTCATTTAGGGCTGGCCGTATGAGTAACAGTGGTACCACAAAGAGAGATGAGTGCTCACATCGAAAGAGCTACGCAGTTCAAAACACTTCTGGCTATTGGGACCTCGTGAAACAATTTCATGCCGCCCCGGCGAGAATCTGTGTACGGCAGATCATCGTGAGAGCTTCGGTATGTCTTGAGCGGATGGGATCTAAAACCGGATCGTCTTGAACCACCATGGTACCTTTTTGTATACACCACTTTTGCAGATATCCCATCGCCACAATCAGGGCCTGACGTCGCATTAGCGCGGAAGGTCATGAAAGGACCTGTGATATAATAATGAATATGCTATGTAACGTGTAACCTGTTCAGTTAAAAAAAAAAAAATACACAATAATAATAATAAACAAAATTTCAAATCAAACAGAACTCCATGCTATGCAGTGCGACGAACTATACAAACGTCGTTGAGGAGGGCCCTTTGTCACTGGGGACACTTATGCTCGATCTCTTCTTGATTTCTTCCTCGAAAGCCTTTCGTCCTTCAACAGGTGCAGGCCTCGCGCCTGCGACCTTTAACCACTCGCCGTTGAAAGCGTTAATGAGCCAATTGTTTAGTTCTGTGTTCCGTCAGTACGATGTCATTCAAACCTGTCGCGTGCTAGGTTGTATAAGGGGGACCTACTATCGTAGACAATACGGTTCGCGTTGTGGAAATATATACCGTGGTTGCTGTCCGGAAACATGTGTAAGTCGTAATTTTCGACGTCCGCCAGATCCAGTTTATCCAGTAGGGTCAGTGTATTCTGCATGTGCACGTTGTCATCAGCAACGCCGTGCATGATGAGGAAGCGCACGTTCTCGCCCAATGCCGTGGCGTTACTGATGGCCGTACCCTCATAGCCGTCAGGGTTCTCCTGCGGCGTCAGCATGTACCGCTCGGTGTAGATGCTGTCGTAGAAGCGCCAGTCGGTGACAGGGGCGACGGCCATGCCGTACTTGAAGGTCTGCCCGGCGTCCTGCTCGAGCGTCTTGAGCGTCTGGAACCCCCCGTACGACCAACCCCAGATAGCGAGGCGCGACTCGTCGGTATACGGTTTGTTGGCCCAGATCTTAGCAGCGGCGATCTGGTCATGAGCCTCCCACTTCCCGAGGTGCTTGCGCACAATCACGCGGGCCTTGCGCCCGATGAAGCCTGTGCCCCGACCATCCACAGTGACGACGATATACCCGAGATTAGATGCGATGTAGGACTGGAAGTCGACAGCAAACTTCTTGTCGACAGATTGGGACCCAGGACCCGAGTATTGTTGGAATAAAACAGGATACCTTTTCTTGGCATCAAAGTGGGGGGGACGACGCTCCTTGAAGTTTAGCTCGAAACCGTCAATAGTGATTTGACCATAGTTGAGCAAAGGTAGCTCATGCTTTTTTGCCTTCTCTGCCAGGTCTTTGTTCTCCTCAATGACATGTTCGTATGCCTCCGGATTGCTAGGAGTACTTATGACTTTTTGCCAGGGGATGTTCGGCCCGAGGTACGAGACGAGCGCGTACCCGGCTTTGCTGGAGAAAGACGCCCTATAATAACCTTCCTTACTGGTGTCCGTGACTGGCTGAAGGTCTGATCCATCCAACTTGACGCTGTAGACATGTCTTTGAATGGATGATTCCTTGGTCGAAACGAAGTAAACGAGGCTGTTCTTCAGGTCCACAGCAGAGGGTGCGGCCACAACCTCCCACTTGCCCGAGGTGAGCATGATGGGCTCGGCGGCGTCCATAGGACTAAAATACGCCAGATGATCTCTATCATCATGGATGACGGTGTCGATATAACCGTCTTCCGGCCTGCCGTTCTCAGGGTCTGCTGGGATGTAGATCGTGTCATGTGATATCTCGAACCAGCCGCCGTCAATCTTGTTCACATCGACAGTTCTTACAGTTTTGCCAGTTCGAGCAGCTACATCCACGAGTACAACGCGCATGACGTCGCTAACACGGTTCGTCTCTTTGATAAGTACCCTGTTGCCCGCCCACATGACGTCTGTGACGAGCAGGTCATCTGGCTTAAATTCGCCTTCTATATCGACAGAGAAGACGTCGCCTCGAGCCAAGTCGTAGAACAGCAGGTCCACGAACGGATTCGGGGAACCAGCTTTTGGGTACTTGAGTTGCTGGACTTCTGGATAGGCTTCCTGTCCTGAAGGAGGCTCTTCGCCACTCGGTCTATCGATGAAGAACTGAATGGGATATTCGGGGACCAACGTCTCGTTGGTCCGCAAGAAAGCCAAATAATTCCCGTTTCCTGACCACCATGTCGCGCTACTGTCCCCGAAGACTTCCTCTTCATATACCCAGTCAGGAATACCGTAAAAGTACTCGGGCCCGCCGTCTTTGGTTATCTGCACGACCTTGGTGTTTTCGAGGTGTCGAATGTAAAGGTTGTTGTTGCTCGTGAAAACAATCGCATTGCCCTTTGGACTCCACCGCGCAGACTGTACCTTAAGATTCGAGTCATCCGGATCCAGAGGCTCGGCGCTCTGGGTTTCGACGTCGAATATCCAATACACACCCGTAAATGAGTGCCGCCAGACGGCTTTGGTGTCTGTTGCGATGAGCACCTTCTTCAGATCGGGACTGGGCCACAGCTTCTCAGGTGATAGTTGTCTGTCGCCGGAGCTGAATTGCCGACTGCGCATCAACGTCTGAGAAGCCATGACTTGGCCGCTGCCGGTGACATGCTCTTGATTGAGACTGCGGACATCCTCCACCACCAAATAATCTTTCCCAGCAGCGCCCCTTTCCAATAGTAGCCCATCTTCTCCGTTTGCTCCCTTGATCCAACCGATCTCGTGGCTATTCGCATACCAGTAGCCGTCGTGGATTTGATTGATGGTAATCTTCTTTCCGGATCCGAGCGATGCAGTTGCTTCCGGATCATGTTTCTCGTTCTGTGATGAATAGTTTGAAGACAGATACATCAACAGACCGGCCGCCCATGATGCAACCATTAACCCTCCAAGGATGAGAATTATCCGTTTAAGTTTCTTGTCCATTTCTATGATTCTGTCACCAGGGGCGGAACCCAAAAAGGCTTCGAGCTCATCATGGCAGTCCTGATTCGGGGGATCCTCATCCTTAAAGTCGGATAAGTTGCCGCCGAGCTTTTCCCTTTCGCCAAGTCGTTCGAATACGAGGCTAGTAGTCGACACGGAAGAAAGCGAGTCGCTAGACGGTCTCGGAGAAGCTGTAACCTGGTTAGCTGTTGGTCCAACCATTCCGCGAGCCGACTCGGGATGCTGCTCCATACCCATCTTTCACTGTTCACCAGCTACCCGTTCATCGTCCGGTGTGATAACCACCGCAGAATCCGCCGTTCATGAATTTGTTGACCAATAGACGAGAATATTGTACTCAATGATACCGCGGGTATTACCTCACTATCATATCATTGCGAACATTAGAGAAAGAATGACCGACTTCACCACGATATAAGCCAAACATATGCGGTGGACGTTGCGCATGGACGGTAAGGGGAAGGGCTCATTATCGATAAGTTGTCCTTATCTCCTGTAGCGTGGAGGCGGGTGTGGCTGTGCTACCAGGGAGTCTGATAAGATAAATGATTATAGATATGTACCGTAGGTATACCGGCAAATACGTTGATGTTACATACCTATTTACAGCATCTCCACCAGACAATCCGTACAATTTTTACGGTTACAAGCTTAACTCCTTATTTCGTAGCGGATCTAACCGGGCGATTGGCCAGGGGGGGTAGTCTCATGTGGGCTTTTCCCAGCTTCTCCCCACATTTTCTTTCCGCCATTCTTGTCCACATTCCATTCATTCAGCTCCTCCGCCGAAAAGACGAGAAGATCCGCTGTCTACGAAGTGAGAAGCGTGTCAAAGCAAGCGCCCATTTCTGCTTACTGCGCAATATTAGGGGCGTTCATGCTCCCATGCTCCCATACGCGGGTGGCTTACATGAGGGACCTCTGCCAAGGTAGGGCAAGGGGCAAGGACTTATCCGAGGCACGCGAGGCGCACCCACTTGTACGAAACGTACAGACAGATACCGGTATCAGCAGGTATTCCCGAATACTGTGTTGTAGAGTCCCGCATGTGGAGTTTATCGCAGCCCAAAATGCTGGCATGTCACGCCTGTACAGATGAAGCTAGAACCAGTGAAACGGCGGTCTTCGGTAAAATCGGGATTATCCAAGCGGTGCGTTCCCGCGGCTTTAATTAGACCAGAAAGTTGACCTCTTTCAGGAGGGATCACCCTTGACTGAGGACTTGGCAGGTAGCACTAGCCAGTAGGGGCGCGCTTATGCACGGGATATGTAGATTTATTAGCCCCTGTTGCCCGCCGCGGTAATCGAATCGATCTCGAACGAAAGTGGGCAAGGGGGGATGAATAAGGATATGAAAACTCCTGCCCGGGCTCTACCACCAAGGCTCGGAACCACTATCGTATATGAATACTGCATTTTAAGCGTACCTATTCGGGCCATTTCGAGCGTATTGCCACGCCAAAACCCCAGTCGGCTTGAGTGTGACCTTTCAGCTATTCGCCATGCAGTGTAACTCACGGCGCTGTCCTGAGACGAGGTTCCTGGATTAGGGCAACGGTGGTTGACGTGCATTGCGACCTGCGGGCTGCGTGCTGCTGCTGGCCAAGCAATTTGTGCGTTTGCCGACGAGTCCTTGTTGGAAGTCCATCGTTTCCTTTACCCAATGGCTTGACTGCCGAGCCTCGTATTCGATCCCAGTAGCCTGCTTTCTCCCATCAGGCAGTCACTGCGAGGAGCATTGGTCATACAGCCAGACAGCCCTTATCCTCCTTTCGCATACAAAGCATACTACTTTTATAGTCCGTTCCCACCCCACTAAGCGTTTCCCATATGTGTCTGGGCGTCTTTCGGTAGTTTATGCTCACTACCGTGTCTCTCGCTTTTCTTTTGATGTAGCAAGTGGCTACCTTTTTCTACACTCGTTTCCGTACTGCCTACGCTCCCTCTTTGGCGAGATGGTCTCGCCTATTATCATTCCCGGCCTCGCGGCGGCTCTCTTTGGAGAAGCCGTAAGAGCGGCGTGTTCTTCTAATCTCGTAATTGATAATTTCTCTCGGTGGTCTAACAACACGAACAGTCTGGATTCTTGGACGAGTGGTACGGCGCCAGAGTGCTTGTCCACTGAGTCGCATCGATTACTGACAACGACTTGCTGCTAGATGATGGGTCGATGGCCTCGATCTCTGCATCTGGGAACGCGCTTCGGTTCACCCCCAAGGCGGACTCATATTTCTACGAGACGTTTCCGTGCACAACTGCGTCTTCGCAAGGATATAATGAGATATCCTTCTCGATCAAAGGTCCCGCTGGTGCATCGGCTATGCTGGAAATCCAGACCAAGTCATCTTGCTCGGCCGAGGCGTACAGTAGCTTTTGGGCCGAGGTCAGCGGCTTGACCGGATCGCAACAGACAATCACCCTACCGTTGGACACATGGGCTGGCGCGAACCCAGACGCCGTCACCGCCTTGGTTTGGTCCACGTTCTCCAAGACTAATTCGGAATGGCAACTTGGTCAAATCCAGTTCGTATGCTCTGGTTCTAGTAACCCGCCTGGTGAGGCTTGACTATCTGCCGTTCTCCTCAGGCTAGAACTAACCTCGCTATAGATCCTACACCTACGACGGCCACTACTTCTAGTCCTTCGGAGCCTACTGGCGAATGCTCAAACTTGGTTATTGATGACTGGGAGTCCCAGTCTCGGCTTACCTTCTTGTATTACAATGCGATGATCCAACCCACCAGTGATGATGGCACCATGAAGTCCGTCGTCGTGGATAATAACAACAGAGTGACATTGACTCCGACCAACAAGGACTCTTACTTCTATACCAAGACTACATGCGTTAATGCCGAGAACATGTACGGTGGACTCTCGCTGCGCATCAAGGCTGCGCGTGGTACCACATTCAACATCCAACTGAGCTCTCCTGCAAGGTGCGGAGATGAGGAGGAAACTTCTTTCGCCACCCAGACTACGAGTCAGCTCGGCTGGACATTTGACGGAACTGAAAAGCTCTATAGCATCCCTTTCTCCAAATTCTCCGAACTAGATCTCACCAAGGTCCAGACAGTATTCCTCTCCGGATTCAGTGGTGCAGTGACTTTTGGACCCCTGGCTTTCTACTGCGGCCAGACGCCATCCGAGTATGAGGTTCCAGCCACCACGGCTCCTCCAGGACCAACTTCCACAGTTCCGGCTCCTTCCGGCACTGCTACTCCTCTCGTGATCGATCAATTTGGCAACGATTCTGAGAATGCTCTTGGTTTCTGGCACGGCGGCGATGAGGGCATGAGTCTAACCTGGGGTCGTAACCAGTTAACAATCAAGTCGGATGATCCGGACTACTCTTTTTACACCCAAGTTTCAGGCAGCTGTAGGGATCTGAGGAACTTCGATGGCTCTTATCTCCATATTCAGTACAGCGGAAGCAACAAGTTCACCGTGGCGTTGCAGCAGCACAACTCCCAGTGCAATGATGGCATTGCTCCCTTCCCCGAGACTTGGGATTCAATCGAGGCAGCCCGTTACTCCTCTGCTACGGACATCTACATTCCGATCTCGCACTTCAACATCGACCGCAGCCGCGTAATTGGCTTTGCTCTAAAGGGGTTCTACACGACGGACAGCGTCGTGCTGAAGAAGATCGAGATTGTCCCCTCCGTTCCTACCAGCGTCAAGATTCCTAGTAAGCTCCCGACGGGGAACCTCGTCTTCGCTTGCAAGCGGCCCAACTCATTCGCCTTCGCTATCGATGATGGCGACCCGATCTACGCGCAGGAAGTCATGAACATCGTCAAGGAAGAAGGCATCAAGGTGACGTTCTTCACAGTGGGTGCTCCCCTCGAGGATCCCAGTACCAACCTGACGAACGTGTACAACGAGATGCTGGCGCAGGGCCACCAGATCGCCATGCACACCTACACGCACCCCAAGATGGAAGGCCTGCCCGACTACGAGGCAATCGACTGGGAATATAACATGGATATCGACGCCGTTTCGGAAGCCTTCAACGGCATGCACACACCGTACTTCCGGCCTCCTTTCGGTAACGAAGGCGCCCGGATGCGGCAGCGCCTCGCCATCACCCTGGACACCGATGAGCCCTACATTGTCAACTGGAGCGTCGACGTTGAGGACTGGCTCTGGGCCCAGAGCAATACCCCCGAGAAGCAGCTCGACGCCTTCAAGCGCGACGTCGACAAGGGCGGTAACCTTGTCGTCATGCACTACCTCTACGCTTCGACCGTCGGCTACCTGCGAGAGTTCATCCAGATCGCCAAGGCCACTGGCAAGCAATTGATGCGTGTTGACCAGTGCATGATGGACCCTAACGCTCCTCCCTTGTAAATAATGGCTCAGGCTGTGCATTTGAGGCGCTATGGGGTGGCGGTGGATAAGGTTGAGGGGGTAGGATGGGATTAGGCGTGGAAAAGTTTGGATTAATGTATCAAGGATAACAATTTAATATTGCTTATATCGATGTGTCCTATAGTGTCTAACCTCTGAAAGAACTGAAGTCATCTTGTCTATGACCTAACAAGAAGCTCATATTTTTAGGCGTGTGGTTTCTGCGGCCAAAGACTCTGCGAATGTAAGTATATCTAAGAGATCGTCTCCCTGACGCTACTTATGCTAATTGCGGCGGTGGCTGGGTATCAGGGTCGATCTTCTCCACAACTGCGGCAGTGCCGTAGGCAGAACACTGCGCAAAGCCGTCCATGCCGCCGCCGGACTCAAACCGGAGGCAGATAACTGCGTTTCCACCGCGCTGCTTCGTCTCCATCACGACGCGGCTTATCGCGTCGTTGCGGGCCGAATAGAGCTGTTTGTCTCGCGTGATTAACACGATACGCCTAACATATCGCAACGAAGTTTGTGCACATACCATAGATGTGAACCATCGAAGCTCGCCGCCCGCGATGCTCTTGAACACCATCGCCATGCCCGCCGCCCAGTTCCGCGATCGCACCGTCAGCCCGTACACGGTGCCGAGCACGCGCACTATCTTGTACCCGGGCAGGTCGAACATGGTCGTCGTGATCACACCGTCGGTTTCTGTGTAACAATGCAAGTCCGAAAGTTGCGGCGGGACGTAGGACGGCTCGGCGTGTTGGTGAGCGCTCGTTGGTGTCATTGCGGACGGTAGCGCTGAAATGAGGCTATATAGGCTCTAACCTGGGGTACCAACGTCGGCCGAGGTCTGAATTCTATATCAGAATGAAAGCTGCGGTGCTATGCAATCTCACTTAGTGTCGTCGGGTATTACTTCACCGGTGCCAGCCACTGGTAGCTGGAATGAGTCGAATGACGGGTGAAGTAAATACTGAGAAAGTGGTTCGGCAATATGCCTCGAAGCAGCACAACTGCCATATTTTATACACAGATTCTCCAGTATAATCCGAAGCCTGCATATCACTTCACATCCAAGCGCGACTCGTTGCGGCGCCGAGTCTGACATCCTCCAAGAGAAAACGCCGTGAATGTCTCTTGTCATTTTTCTGATTGGTGAATCGGATCTCTACATGGTGACTCGTATTTTCGTATTTCGGTTGCGCATCGCTGGGCTCAAGCCAAGCCAGCGGCTGAAGTGGCCGTACGATGGTCACAAGATATCAGCCGCAATACTCCCCAATACGGCACAACTACGTGTGCTGTAAATAGCGGCCAGATGCGCTAACCCTATCCTAGTTTCGCGGGCTCCGATTGCCTTAAGACTTAAAATGCCTACGTAATCCCTCATTGTGGTCTCGGGTTAATACTAGGTCCCTTTCTAGTTAATGCAAGTTCTCATCCGTGACATCGAGTTCCTATAGGGAGAACCTTTTGGCCAGACAATATCCCAGTTGTCAGTCATGTCGTACCTCCTATCAACGAGCGCAAGGAGAATGCCCCCTTTTATTCGTCTTGGCGAAAGACAGCAAGAAAACCCCACGAGCACTAAAGCGCGTCCCGGGAACCGCCACGCGAACTGGAACCCGATACCAAACCAACGGCTGAGTATCCTAGCATTACTTGTACAAACCTAAATGGCATTGCTTTATAGAAGTATATAGAGGTCTTGCTAAGTGTACCAGTTTTCACCTTGTATTAATTTTTATGTAAATAGTGTATGCTGAGTTCTAAGAAATTTAGCATGCATTATTAATCTCAAAGTCCATCCAGCCGGATACAAAGGAGAGACCTAATTACTATATACTAGTACACCACACTGGCAAAATATCACCTACTTTGTGCCTCGACAGCAGTTCCTTCACCTATAGTCAAGATTCAAAGATACGATTCTATTAGGAGCTAAAGTAGCCAATATTTCCAGGGTCCATGAGCTACTCGTTGCTTCCTAATCGTGTTACATATTCCTCAATGTGAATATAGTAGAAAACATCACAGAAATCAATAGGACCTGGTCACTATTTGGAGACAACCTTAGGATACGTACGCAGTACCCCAGCAAGACTGTGTTTCAAGTGCAAAGATTGGCCCTCAGGTACCCCGGTGGAGGGCAAGTGTCCTGCTATTTGAGCTCCGGAACTAGTGTTTGAGAATCCACGGCCACTTGTCGCCTCGCGCCGAAGTAGCATATAGGCCACGAAGGGGCATCATGAATTCCCTTTGCATTTTCTCTTGGACTAGTGTCCTCAGGCCTCTCGCCCTCCTTTCCCAGCAGGAACATATGTCCCTACGGAAGCTCGCGCCTCTACCTTGGCTATATTCTAATAAGCATCTTGCGGTACACCATTAGATAAAGCCTGACATAGCTACGGCTGGCGTGGCCAAGCGGCCGCTATACGACAGTCGTTGGAGGATTCAATGGATGACCAAGGTTATCGCGTCCCGACCATTAGACAGAACCAGACAATCTATGAAACCAGAGAGGAAGCCGGTTGTGCGTTAACTGTCTGTAGGCACGCGGTCAGTCAGACAATGCCTGATTCGAGGGATGATTGACTTGGGCTACCCCGTCCTGCCCGAGGCCATCCACGAGATGCACTGCGTCAACTTGCTGCGGCAGGACCTGTACTACAACAAGGAGCACTCGCGTAAACCTACAGGTCACCCTTCTATGTCCCTCCCAAAACGGAGAGCTGGGATGTCCTGTACATCGGCATGTCATTCTACAAGCTCGCAGCTTTCCAGAGCCGTTAATGTTGAGCGTCTCCAGGCCATTGCCTAGAGATAATTCTACGGCTGGTTTGGTCGGCTGACCTAGGTATCAGTACGTGGCTTCAAAGCCCCTGATTCATATAGTAGATGACTAATTTGAAACGCAGTGCCCTTGATATGGTACCGCCACAGTGGCAAGCTGGCAAGGGAGAATGCGCGCATGCATGCATGTAACGACTACGAGGCCATAAAATCGTTCGTGGCGGAGAACGCGGTCCAGGAGCTTCCGTTAGTAACGCTAGAGGCTGACACCGCCAAATAATGCGTTCATTCTACAAGAGTACGAATAAAGTATAACCAGCTTAGTGTAGGTACTTGTTAATGTTGGTCAACTTTGACACAATTTAGACGCAAATAGCTAGCAATCGCTTTCCTCTTCGTGCTTTAACACCGAGATAAATATATTATTGAACATGACATGGGGCACGCGATATCAAGTTGTATCATCTCAGAATAATCTCACTTCAATGGACCAAGGGCTCCCACTGAGAGGCGTACTTAAGCGTAAGCCGCCTGCTTGAAAAAGAATCATGGGGGTAGGCTGTCGTAAAATGAAGGCAAACTACGATTCTACTTACAACTCGGGGGTCCCTCGATGCGCCCTGAGATATTAGTTGGAGCAAGGAGGGAAGACAGTTGGCTGTGGAAACTTCATTCATCTGCCTGAATATTGGCGAGCAGGGCAGTTACGGTCGTAACGAACGCTCGTGCACTTTAGCATAAGGGCCCCCTTTCACCCTTATATGATGCTTCCGTTGCCTTAACTCCGCAAACTAAAGCTACTGTTGGTCCTTTGCTTTATATCCAGTGCGAGGAAGACACACAGTTACAATATAGCTGGGTTATGTAAGAGCTCCGAGCCATAGTGGCAATCCAAGTCAAAGTGAGTCACCTAGCTCCTATAGACAGGGCTACTGCGGCCACATATTGCGAAAGCATGCTCCTCACGGTCGCATCTGATCTTGGTTCTGGGTTGCTTGCTCTATCCCTGTACCATACACTTCGGTTCTTGAACCTCTTCGGCAAGCTACGAGTCCGTCTTGCTACATCATGACATACTATAAGCTTTACAGGATAGTCGAGTCAAGCATATACGGTCGTATTTTCATCCCACAAGACATATAGCACTCAACGTGCTAATTACATTCGTCCACTCCTGCAACTGCAGCAGCTCAACATCCGAAACAACCAATCCCCCACTTTACCCATGCGGATCCTTGAGGGAGGAGGGGGCGACGGGGTCTCCTCCTCCGTCCACCCTAGCTGACGCTATTGGACATGCCTCATAGTTTCTCCGACTAGCGGATCGCGACTCGACGGCCTAGAAGATGAATAGTTTCTTACCGGAAAGTGCCTGTTCGGGGATGGTGACCTGGCATCGGGATTCGATCCCTTCCCATGAGGGCTTGGTTGAGAATTTTCAGAAGTCGTTGTTGGGTGTTGTTTACTCTGCACAGAAACGGCCCAACGGTTACAATTTCCCCGGAGTTCTTAGATTCGTCTAAATATCTTTGTTGCCTCAGAGTCGGACGAGCTGCTGCTACCAGAAGTCGTACCTTCTGAGCTAGGCATTTTTACTGGAGATGTGAAATGTCTCGTAGTAACCGTTATGGGAGGATAAGGAGATAACACAATGTCCTTGCGATCTTATACATCTTGTCAGGTTGCAAGTTGTCCATTACGGGATTTGAGTCATATCATGACATTTGTCATATCTCGTCATAGCATTTCATACATGATCCCAAAACTAGGATGCTGTATAAAATCCTGTTAGAAAATAAAAAGAGTTGACTAGCTGCAAGGAGATAGGGGCTAGGAGCACCCTGCGACCTATACTAATTCCAGGGGTCGGCTTTGAACCAGGCATATTGCTGCAAATAGGTGTCACTCCCGTTTCCAAATCTGGGCTATACCACAAGTATAACCTCCGCGTTTCTCCGAATCTACCCGGATGAAAACATATTTCCCGGATCCTCGCCCGGTTTCCTGTTATCTATGTCAACCTATGGCGATCATTTCTTATCCTTACAGTCTTTTTGTTTTCCATGACTATACATTCGACCTTGGGCTGCCCACACCGCCGATTCAATATGACGCCACCGCTAATATTCGCCGGTCAGTATGTATACTCGCTACGCCTTTCTTCTGCACTAGGTGCGAATGAAGCTCTGCAGCCACTAGGGTAATTACCGTTCACCATGGTTCCCTTAGCCTCTCTCTTCGGCCCATTCGCCTCTGTTGCAGTCGCCCGTCCGTCATGTCGGCAAGGTACCGGAACCGTAAAATGCCCGATCGTGCTCGACGGACGGGTACCCGTCGACACCGAGTTGTTTGACTTTCGACTCGTACGCTACAAGCCCCTTTAATCCGGACTATATCAGGGGCCCTGAGAAGTTCTCCGAGACTCTTCTCTTTCCCGACGTTCCGAATTCCCGATTCGACGACGAAAGTTACAAAGTCGGTCGAGGTCACCATCAATGACCAACCCATCTTCCAAGGTCAAAAGGGATTCAGAAGATTGGACTTCAAATAGAGGCAGGAGTCTCTCGGCCTGAGACTTTGCTTTAGCCTCAGTTTCTAACCTATTTGGTCTAGGAAGACGAGAATACTGGAGGCCCCGGTACAGTGGGGGTGAAGACACTTCACTGGAGTGTGAAGCAAGATCCCGCACGCATATTTAATCTTACTCACGGATACTTGGTAAACAAGATTCTCTACCTTCTAGATACGCGCCAACATATTAACTTTTTATCCAGAACCTAGGGCACGAGACAAGCGCGGTGAGTAGATCTGTAACGGACCCGTCAAGTCTCACTATGGGAGTTTCGTGGCTAACATGCCTATAGTATGTTCATCCGTAGGTCCCCGCAATTCTTTTTCTCAGGGTAGACTCCTATTACAATCCGTTATTAGCCTGCCCAGAGATATATCTTGTGACAGTTAGGCTGATCGCTAGAAAAGAGTGCATAGAGTATGTGAAGTGTAAATTGACTTGGTTAATCTGGGCTTTAGAGAGCGGTGGCTAGAAAGCTCTATATATAGCGTGGGAGCCCCGGAACAAGGTTTCTGCGGGGTGCCTACAGGCTAACAGGTCCTGATGACTAAGCAAGTTACCCCTATTCTGCGACATATCTATTATAGTGCATAGCTAGGCCACGACGTTACTGACAGAGGACTAGGTACGATGGTAACCAATTCAATTTTCAGACGGGCACCATCATCGGCCGATCTGGAAACGAGAACACCTTTAAGATACTGAATCGACAGAACATTGAAGAATGGCAGAACTTCGCTGTCATGGTGGATTTCAACAAGAAGTAAGGGGGAAATCAGGCACTCTCCAGGTGCACAGCTATGGGGAACTGACGAATCTCTAGCACACTGCAAGTTTATTACTCCATAGGCGACGCGCTACTTAAGGTAGTAACGTCGCCGCTGTCGAATAATAATACCGGTCAAGGGCAATACCAAATCGGGATCCTGAAGAAGCCCACTGGTACTGACGACGTGGTGAGTCGCGGGCACCAGGAAACAGGCATTGGTGAGGGGCAGATCTATTGGGGGGGGATCTTCCTCGAAGACAGCACCGATGGTTGTGTCTCTTTGTAAGATCATGAAATCATAGGAGAACGCTGTAGCTAGGGTGATAGGAGGGTTAGTTGAATCCCACTAGCAAATTCTTGCATCCTATGCTCTCAATATATAAGCACCAAGTACCGAAGCCGAATAATGATGGGTCATACTGAGGCTCCAGCGCCTGCTACCTTCAAATCACTGAACAGCGGAATAACCAAGCCCCCTTGGTAACTCCCCGTTGGTCAAGGGCAATGCACTTGCAGTAGTCAGTGTGTGGCTGCAACCCTTGTTGTGGAGCCATAATCTATCAAATACTTGCAAACTTCTTAGATAGACAAAGAGTATCAAATGGTCCAGCTCTGCGGGTATGGAAGTCTTGCATTGTGCTTTAATCCGTCATTATCAGCCCAATTCGAGTTTGGCAGGACTCGAAATTCCAACTCAAGAGACCTTTGAGTATGTTTGTACAACTCGACACTCAACTTCGAGGCTTTGTAAGCTTCAAACACAGAAGCTGTGGCCATTGAACGTAACACGTAATAGTCGGGCATTCGGATGCAGACAATGATGAGCATATTGTTTCAAGGGAATAGCGGTGACAGCCCTGTTGGGAATAATGCAGCAAACATATTTCCAAGTTAGTGACCAACCAGCTATTACACTCCTATCAGTCACCTTCCATCTATTATCCAGCAATTTAAATAACAACACAATGACAAGAATGCTATTCTATGCCCATAGAATTCAGACTCAATTCTCGGAGCTAGCCTACTGTCCAGTTTACTATTTAGTTGGCTGCACTCCCCGGCGTGACGGACTACAGATTTCCAGTTCTTCACGCACAAAATCTTCATATCGTGATTTCCCGCAAAGACGTCTCTTACCTATTCCAGCAGTATCGCAATGGTTTCTACATTAGCCCCGTTGCGCGCAGTTGTCTGCGTTGCCCCTCTTGCCCAAGGTAAATCTTCAGGGGCTCCTACCATTTCTTAAATGGCAGCTAACAGTCCAAGCATTGACATTGCCTAAAGGATGGTCTCTAGAGCCTCGATCCAACCAGCCGGATATTCCTCTGCGCATTTCACCCCTGGGTGCCTCGGTCACCTGGGGTACTGGGTCCACAGATGGCAACGGCTATCGCGGTCCTCTCCGCGCGTCACTCGTCGGTGCTGGCTACACAGTCAACATGGTCGGCTTCACTTCAAGTGGAACCAGTAAGCAATTTCTGGTATTATCCCTCCACCCCGCAGTCCGTGGCTTAAGAAGCACAAATTTCCTGAAGGAGTCCTTTCGGAGCTTGATAGCTCTGGGGCATGTCTAGTAGCTCCCAATCAATTGCCTAATTAACCAGAACGAACATTTACTTACTTCGGATGTTGCAGTGAAAGACAAGGAGAACGACGGATATCCAGGACTCTGGGTCGGTGAGATTCATGGGAAGTCGGACAGAGTGTCGCGGGACTTGAAGCCGAACCTGTTCCTCATCAACGCCGGCGCCAACAACTGCATCGGTGGGGAGAGTCCCGACCGTACCGATGCCGCAATGAACGACCTGATGGACGACATTTTTGAAGATAAGAGCACGGTCATTATCTTGTCGGGACTCCTGGTGAACGCAAAGCCGGATGTCGATGAGTGCCGCCGGCGCGTAAACGAGAAGTACTCGGCGAGAGTTGCTTCCAGCGTGTCGGGTGGCTTTAAAGCCGTCTATGCAGACATGAGCGCAATCACGGTCGGCGACCTTGTTGATGGAACCCATCCTAATGATGGTGGGTATAAGAAGATGGCAGATGGCTGGTTTCGTGCCATCCAGGAGGCGTCCAACAAGGGCTGGATCAGTCGGGCGCTGCCGGTGCCGGGGATTCCCGACGATGGTAACGAAGGCCGGTAGGCTCTGGTCTCGGTTTGTAAGGAGATTGCTTGTCTAGGGCTTATGTGATTAGCACAAGGCAAATAGACAAGTCCAAGGCTGTATTATTTGCTTAGACAGCTAGATTCAGCATACAGGTCTTTTACGGTTTTATTTGGCATTCACTGATACATTTTCGTGACGATAAGTATAATGATGGTTATTTATTCCGCAAATTACGTTGTAGAAAATCTCACTTGAGGGTCTTGCAGAGCTACGACCTTCGAGAGATGCTTGGAAAACCGGGTGCTATTGCTCTCGCTCCTTTTTTAAACGTTTCGTAGTCTGGCATGATCGTAGCTATGGAGCTTAGTGTTAGCTTGCAAGAATGAGCGATCTGGGAACCCAACTTTGACGATACTTACCGCCGGGATGTGGTTATGGCGCTAGGTATGACTTAACTAGGGGTTCGTCACTTATTGATATCCTGCGCTGGATGTGGATCTTTCTAGGAATTTCAGACAGAAGGTGAGGCTACCCTGCAAGACAGAAGGACGCTACGCTGCAAGAATTTGTATGTAAAAACGTATAGGGTAGGTTCAATCAAGAGAGTTGGAAATCTCAAGGTGCGTCTTAGGTGTCTGTATTCGCTATATATAAGCTATGGATTCCCAGTAACAGCTGGGGGGCTATACGGCTATATATTAGTGAGTAACCGCGTTAGTATCCGCGTCATTCACTTATTAATCTATTATTTCCATTATTATGTCCGGGTGAACAATGGAAAGACACGAAAAGGTATGGAAAGATAGGGAAGAATGTTCCTAGCTTTGCCGCCTCGAATAGGGGTAGCCCATTTTTCCCGGAGGGCACCTCCGGATTCCTAGAATCTTTGTTTACCCTTTCGTCACATGGCACCTGGAGCAGCGATGAGGGATATAGCTGTGACAATCATGGACCAGAGATCAATAATCTCGCCGCAACAAAGCTAGGTTGGGTTATCCGCTGAAAATACAAAGGGGTTTCCACGGCGTCCAGTGAGAAGCAAGAATGGAAGTGCATGTTCTCATATGAGTTGTAATTATTGGCTTTCCCCTTGTCAATATCAGTTCACCGATGTCTAAATTAGTTTCCACTTAGGCACAGCTTGCCGATACGGATTCTGCTGGGCTTCTTTACCGGGTTGGACGAAGATACAACCCAATCTAGCCACCAACCATCCCAGAACGTGCCGAAGGTTGCTGGTTCAAATCTCGCAATATCATCGAGGAGGCAGGAGAACGACTTCTAGATGAAGAGGTTGTTCCATGAGAACGGTGAGCGGTAGTGGTTACCATAGTCGATGCCGCCCACCTCCTTTTCGACTCTGTGTTGCGTCCGGGAATGATCACAGTAGGTGAGTATCATGATGTGTAACTAATGGATAATCATATGTTGCCAGATTTTTTCTACATATGTATGGCGTAATCTATGATTCCAATACGAAAGTAATTCCAAACAGGCGGTGCAAACCTGAAAGGGCCGTTGGCAGCCATAACCCCTAGCGTATATGTACAGCAACACCTGTTTCAACAAACACCGCCATTTCGATCCTGCGTATCTACAAGTACTTAGTCATAGCAAGACCACGTAGAGGTGTGGCCAATCTCACGGCTACATCAAACCCACTTACCTTAAGCTCCGATTCCCCGCCTTGCGAGTGAGCATCCTCCGCTGCAGCAACGGTCTAGGGATCTGACTCGGCAAGACATTGCGGTCATCGCGCGCGGGAGCTTCGCTATCTGGCGGCGGCAGGCGAGCTAGGTCTAGCGGCCTGTCCGGGAGGATGCTCCCATCATCAGTACTGACACTTCCGAATTCAACCGGTCCCTCGAGCTTAGTTACATGGGGCCTACATGGGGAACTTTGAGGCTGAAACTGAGACTGGGGACGAGCAATCAGCGGCGCCGGGGCTGCATTCGAATTAGTCGAGACAGGTACAGCAACAGGGGCGGCTGGCTGGGGCTCCGGGAAGAAGGAGTCCTGCGCAAGCTTCATGGAGACGTCGCTGCCGAGGAATAATGAGTCTTTGCGCATGCATCTGAGAGTCTCCACCTTGGGCGGCGGCTCGCCGTTCCCAAAGTTGGAATCCGCTGCATCGACCAGCATCGTGATAGGTGACTCTGTGAGCTTGGTGTCGATGATGAGGTCTGGGCTGGCCCCTCTTCCGAGCGGCTTCGGTGGAGGGGCCGGGGACGACGGGGCTGCAGCGTTGTTCCTGGGAGCAGTCAACCAGCTTTGCTCAAAGAATGCCGAGCTGCGTAGCTGGTATGAGATGCCGAAGAGCTCGTCGCTCGCCTTCTTCGCAGGACAGCGGTATGGGATATCGTTCACAGCCCTCTCGAAGTTGGAGCGGTATGGTGAGACGAACTTCTTCCGGTCCTGCATTGTCGGCTCCTGCTGCCCTCCCTGATGCACCCCGCTGACGGTTGACACTGACTTGTCGAGGCGCTCGGATGGCGTCGCTGGCGGCGGTGGCAGCGATTTAGTCTGCCAGCTGGCGATGTCCTCGACGGGGCTCTTGCTCACGCGCTTCACCTCAAAGCTAGACAGCGGCAGATAACCCGCGCGGACGAGGTGCTTGTTGATTTCCATGCTGACGCGCCACTCGGCACGGTCTAGTGTGCGGTCGAGGAACGACCACCGAGAGGCTGGGTTCTCGACGTACGTGCCGGCGCCCGGGCTAGGGCTGCGGCTGCGGCTCCAGCTACTCTTCTCTTCGCGTGTCATTGAGAACGGCGCTGAGAACGCGGATGGAGACGTGAGCGGCGACCAGGCTGCGCAGGACCCCGATAACTTGCCGGTCCGGCTGCTGCTTCGGCTCCCGTACAATCGGGAGAGACGGCGGCCGTACGTGGAATTGCGTCTGGATGAGGGCGAGGCTAACGCTGGGGATACGGACGGAAACATGGCCTCCGGGTCGATGGGACTAGGCGGGACGCTCGACCCCTGGAGCGAGCCGCTGGTTGTTAGCTCTACTAGGTCGGGGCTACTGGATCTCGTTGCTGCTGCCGCAGCAGAGGTAAAGTGGCGAATGTTATGGTCCGACAGCTCGTTCATGCGTGATGACTGAATGCCCTTTCCGGGAGTAGGGTTAGCGTGGCGAGGGGCATGTGAGAACGTCGCACTGCTGTACGTGCTGAGATGGTCATCATCGGACTCGTCACCATTGCCGTCACGCATCGGAGTGCTGTATAGGCTAAGCTGCGGGCTACGGGACTGGCGATCCTCGCCCTTGGGTTTGTTCTTGGTTGAACTGCTCTTGTTCGGGTTGTAGGCGGAATACGGCGTTGAGGGGCGGGATGACCGGGAAATGGCGATGTCGTCGGCCAGATTTGGCTTGCGCTGGATATACGGTGGCTTCTGTGGCTTATAATGGAGGGAACCCGAGCGCTTACGGGCCGACGCTTCACCACCGCAGACGCTAGCGGCCTTAGTAGAGGAAGACACATCGCCCGACGTATCGGAGCGTTGAGAGCGTAAGTTCTCGTGCAGCTCTTGCTTCAGCCTTAGCTCTGCCCGAGCCACATCCAGCCTGGCTCTCAAGAGGCCGTTCTTCGGCTCGATGCTCTCAGAGGCCTTCTCGAGTGTACCAGGGGTCGGAGCGACGCAGTCAGAAGCACGCCGGGGCGAGCCCGTTATGCGTCGTTCGTCATCACCATCATCGCCATCGACGTCAGTCAGCGCGCGTCTGATGGGAGGTCTCGTCGGCGCCGGCTTGTCGAAGATGACGACCTCGGTGCTCGCTTTACTCGAGACATCCCAGTCGTCTTTTTCGTCGAGGTCGATCGACGCAGCGAACGACCGAGCATACTCGGACATGCTGACACTGGCGACGCCGGGACCATAGAGAGGTGACCTGGTGCCAAGCTCCGCGAGTCTCCTGAGACTCTCTGCGGTAAGCGCATTCATTGTAGTAAAATTACAAGGGAAAGAACTTATATAGATATATCAACGGCCGTTTTGAAGTAGGATCTGTAGGGAACCGGTCCAAAGACGATCGTACTCTGGGGAAGGGATGGCTGCGATCGGGGGGAAGGGAAAGGTATATACCCAGGCGCTGCCTAAATTGAAACGAATAGTGCCTAGGGGTTGTTTTTGAACAAAACGTCTGTTACCGGTTGTGTGCTCCAAGGGAAAATTGAGCCTGGTTGCGAATGTGCCTTCAACGGATTTATCCCCTGAGCAAGCCCTTTGTCACTCGACCAGCCCTCCTTGGAGTCTTGAATAACAATTCCTATTGTCCATGATCTCTTTCTCTCAAGGTCCTTTGTTCTGTAACTCGATTATTGCAGCTCCAGCAAAGGAGTTGAACAAGGATCCAAAGCAACTCGCCGATACACTTTGATCTACACAATCCTAGACATTGCGGCCATCCTTGTTAATGTAATACCTGTCGTTACGCTCACTCCAGTCGAAACCAATATTCAGTTTGTTGAAGGAAATAGAGACATCGTGCCGAAGTGTGCCGAATGCTGGACAACACCTCCTGGCCGTGCTAGTAGTTAGCCGGTGTGCCCCCCCTTTTACCCATTAAGCATTAAACCATAACCGTGAAGCCACCAGTACGTGCTGTTGTGAAATACGGTGGTGGGCCACTCAATAATCGGCTTGCATCGGTATACGGGCGGAGCCTGCCTGTAATTCATTCCAGATTAATGCAACACAAAGAGAACAGAAAATAATATCATACTAAATTCCGGAAGATCAGTCACAAAAAAGTCCCAGATGCCGTCGTCGAAAATGGAGATAGTGTAGCGATTGCGGGCTGACCGTGGATTAGATATTACGTTTGTACCTATTTGAAGAATATCCGATTGGTGCACATCTCTCTTACTAAACACAAGCATCCCCCGTGCATAGTCCACTTGGTTAAGCGATTTATTGGCATGGCGGTGGGGTTTTACGGGGCTACAGGTGGGTCCATGGAATTGCTAGGCTGAGGATCTTCCATGGATGGTGGTACTATGTACATGGGGTTTGGAAACCCCCCCGAACGACCAACTGGCGGAACAGATATATAACCGTCATGTAAAATACGAACCCAAAACAACCCCACCCTCGAGATCGACCGAGTCCAGTCGCACCGGCAAACATGCCTGCCCGCAAGGCGCACGCCGCCCCCGTGGAGAACAACCGCCCCAAGCGGGGGCCGAAGCCGTTCCCAGGGACGCGGCGGAAGAGGTGCGATCTCCGGGTGCCGCCGCCGCAGCCCATCATACGCCCGAGGAACACGTACACGAGGAAGCGGCGGACCGATGTGCTGATGTGGCTGATCCACCACAAGATCCCCGAGGAGAACCAGTTCCGGCGCGGCGACTCGTACGCCTACACGCGGACGCGCGCCGGCATCGCGCCGCTGCCGGTACACGAGGAGAACGAGCGCCGCCGCAAGTGGGCCAACGGAGAGACCATCTACCGCGCCCCGACCTACAAGGACGCCGAGCGCTTCTGGAAGGTCCCCGCCGGCTCCATCTGCCAGTGGTGGAAGAAGAGGGAGAAGTACCTCCCGCCCCACGAGCTCGACCGCGCCAACCTCATCCACGATCTGTACATGACCGGAGTCCCGGCGAGAAGCGAGTCTTCCGCAGAATCAGGGCCCGCTACGCAGCAGCAACCCGCCGCGGCGCAAGATGGTGACAGCCAGTCGGGGCCTACGGGGCCAGGAGGCCACCAGAGCCCCATCGTGATCGACGACGACGATATGGATACCAGCGATGAAGACGAGCCCCCTCCCGAGAACACCGGCATGGAAGAGTTCGACGACGAAGAGGAGACTGAAAATCGGGTTGCACAAAGCAGCCATGTCCGAAATGCCGAAGCGGAAGCAAACGGGACGGTGAGCACCCAGCACGGTGAACGTGTTAACGGAGAAATCGAGAGTCCGTCCGAAGATGCCGAGGATGCAGAAGAGGCGGATGCGGATGCGGATGCGGACGATGAGCAGCCATCGGGGGACATGCCCGGGTTCGGAGACGCTCAAGCTGATGATTTCGACGAGACCCATGCTGCTATATTCCGAGTGCAGAGGGTCTGAAACAACGGCCTATCAACGGCAATGGCAAGTGGCCCGCGGATCGTTTTCAAAGCGCTCGTAGGGCCTTGAATACGCATCGTCTGCGGGCTTCTAACCTGCCTCTGACAAATACGTTTTGCGTGTTATATACAACGAGTTCTAGGGAATTTTACCGATGATCGGTCTATAGCACACCCGTGCAACCATAGGAGTCCGCCCATGGAACGTCACGTCCGTTTGAACCTAACCCTAGCCTGCTCTTGGAAGTCCCAGAGTTGTCGAGGAAAGATGTATTCTTGGATGCTTACGATGTCAAGAGCTCTACAAGCCTCACGTAAAGGCGCTCTCTTTCTCCATCACAAATCCGCGACTAAGAACGGAAGAAATACCTGCAAGAGTCCTTAACGGCAGCAAAGTTTAAGGGTGGTCTTGAGACTTACACACAGAAAGCAGTACCCGCATTCCAAGGGGAAGCTCACTACTGCTGTTCTGAATAGCAAGCTGCCCTGGAACTTTGAATGGCCTCCCCCTATGGCGCGCCATGAATTCCCTTTGCTACAGCTTCGCATGTGATATTATACCGATACTTTAGCTTCATGTAAGTAGTAGGAGCGGCGACCAATCTTCAAATTCGGCGTAGCCAACTGGGCGACACTTCCATGTACCAGTAGTAGAAGAGGAGCGGGCATAATGGTGGGCAAATAAAGCATGTTCATTTCGGTGATCTCATTACCATTGGGATGTATGCCATTATGCCTCTTGATCAATCATCTGTGTGCTAGTGTCCTAACTAGTATCCGCCATCCTATGTCCATGGCAAGCGAAGCATCTGAAGCTTCTTGCCTCAAGCCGATCCGTTGCAATGGTGCCCTTTGGGCAGTATGCGGAGCAGAACTCTGAATGTTCTAAGTCTTTTCACCTCATTCGCCTCATTCGCCGGTGCTATGCATATCAACAAACAGAAATAACCGTTTATATGTCGGCGAATCTCCTGAGGTCATATTATAGTCATGACTCCTTACCTAGGTAATTATCCTCCAACTACAACTTTTTGAAAGGCAGGACAACATCGTGGACAAAGGCTGGCTAAACTATGTTATAGTCTCCTCGGGATGGTCTGGTGGTGCATATTTCTTTCTACGAGCCGCAGTACATAGCTATCAAGCCACATAGCGGTATCCCGGAGCGCCGTCGACTGTCTCAGCACGCTCGACGTACTCGCGGGCGAGGAGGTTCTCGATTCGGTTTTTTATGAGAGGGACGTCTGGCTTGAACTGATTGCTAAGGACCTGTATGACCTCGGTAATGAGCTGGGAGTGGCCAAGCTCTTTCCGCTGCTTCATGATGCGAACGATAGCGGCATCGATGATGTACTTGCGGGTTTCTAGATTCTTTTGGTCGGTATCCTTACGCTCCTCGTCGGTCTCAACCTTGTTGGAGGCGTTGACAGCCGGCACCTTGAGCTTGATGGCCTTGCTGACGAACTCGCGATTAAAGGTGAACCGGTCTCCGGGTCTGGCGGCAGCTTTCGTCTGCGGCTCCTTCACAAGGACTCTGTATGTCTTGATGACGGAGAGTGAGGTCAGCACGTTGATAAGATCCGCCTGCGGGATATTTGTCTGTGCCTGGATCTCTTCAAAAGAGAGCCATTCGCCTTCCGAGAGATCATTGAATAGCAAGAGGACGACCATGCCATATGTCGAGACGTTGAGTTCATAACGACGCTCTTTGCTAAGCGGACCAGACGTCTTCCCCGGCATCTTGGGAAAGATACACTTGACATCTGCGCTTCCTGCTGTCCCGACCCAGGTGAGGACGCGACCGTTACGGTTCTTAGTGTAGAACTCGAAGAAACTAGCTTGAAGCCTCTGAATCTCACGCGGATATACGATGTCGACCTTCGGACCATCGGCGATACTGGATTGGCGTCCCATGACCTCCTTTGGCCAATTGTTTCCTGCAAGCACGCTGATGTTGAGGTCGATCTGATTTTCCTCGACTTCGCCAAGGCCGCGGACGTGATTGCGGTATTCCTCGGTCGTTGTCTTGGATGTATGCATGTCTCTAAACATGCCTTCGAACTTCTGGGTGAAGTTATTACCGAGTTCCCGCTTCATGCGAGAGATCATCTCGCTCTCGACCTCCTGACTCTCCGATTTGCCGTGTAGTAAGCGTCGTGCCAAGTGCTTCTGGTAATATTGCTCGAATTTGTCTTTTTCGTTGAGATAGCGTATGAGTGTAATCGCCTTATCCAGAACAATATCAACCTCCGCTTCGGTCTTGCCCTTGATACCGCGTTTGAGATTGTCGTCTATGAACAGAGAAACATACTCGGAGCTCCGACCAAACTGGTTGATGAAATCCGAAAAGCTCTTGGTGAGTGCAGTCTGGAGGATGAGGTCTTCGTCAAAGCATTTCTCCCAAAGGCGATCGAACTTGTCCTTCAGCATCAGCACGTCGTCAACCCACTTGATGGCCGCCGCAGTCTGTTGCGCCACAGCGTTGAGCGGCTTGGCCTTAGCCTTCTCGGCACCATCGGCGGCTTCTTGCGCATCAGCCTGCTGCTGGGCGATGGAGAAATCGGTGCTCTTCAACGTCTTCTCAATCTCATTGCCCAGCTCGATAACCCGAACCGAAAGTCCGTCGCGAAGGGCTGACTTCCTAGCGTCAACACGCGACACAAGCTGGTATAGGATGCTAAGATCCTCGACTCTATCATTGTCGATCATGGCTCGAATACCGCTTCCTTCGAAGTTGAGAAACTCGTCCAGGTGTTTCACTATGAGTTCTTGTTCGACGACGTTCGAGATCTTGCTATGAGTCGTAGGCGAAACGATAGTCTGGCAGCGGGCAGCCTCCTCGGCGAGTCGTCGCTGGGTATACCGGAGCCAGGCGCTGGCATCTGCTTCGCGAAGCAACTTATCGCACTCTGCCTTGTAGAAGGCGTGGCTACTGTTGATGTAGGCGGGTTCGAAGGTAGTTAGGTATAGACGTTCGTGCTCGTGCTCTTCGTCCGTCTCGGAGAGGGCCTCGAGCATGGAGATGCAACTCTTCAGTAAGGCCTTGTCAATGACGTCGCCCTCCCTCTCCATATTGATCTGGTCGAGAATGGTGGCATTGAGGATGTCGAAAACTAGACAAGGGGAGCCCATCTCGTGGAGGCTAGAGCGCAAGATGTGGTCTCGGTATAGGCCGATGGTGGCAGCAAAAATGGGAGGTGTTCCCTCGGTCTCCTGAGTGAAACCCCGATCGAGGTACATTAAGATATCGGCGATCATATTCATGCTCATATTGTGATTCTCCCACGACGATCGAATGCCCTTCAAGAACCTCTCGCCCATGGACCGGCGCTCGACCACGCTCGTACCGGGCACATCATCGAGAGTTATGCTGATAAGGTTCTTGGTGATCAAAGCCCAAATAGGAGGGCGGACTTCCTCGGCGAACCATCCTTCCTCGAACTGCTTCACCCTGTCATAAAGCTGCGGCCCGGACTTCTTAAGGACTATCTTGTAGGAATATCGGTAGAGCTGCTCGAAAGAGAGTTTCCCAGCGTTTCTATTGTGGATATCGACAAGCGCATCTCGAAGCTTCTCCCAGCAGTTCTCGAAATCGTCAGGATTACCGGGCTGAACCATAGGCTTTACTGCCGAGTTAGCAGGGGGGGCCATCTCTCAGGGACTCCGTGACATGTTTGGGATTGGTGAGAAGGAAATAAGCGACATACCCTCCGCGGAGGGCGAATGCGGCCGCCTCGCATCCCTCCCCGACCCGTGATCATCTTGCATATAGATGTATGGGAAGGAAACAGGGGTTAGGACCTGATGGGTGGTAAGTTGTAGAAGTCGTATGGATGATATCTCGGTACGGTAACTAAGCCACTCCCAAGTGAGTTGTTTGTTGGAGTATGTTGCCTTCAAAGAAGGGATAAGGAATAGGCAGAAGATGAAGAATAAAGGCGGGTGGTAAGGCAAGTGCGCATGGCGGTCGCACGTTCCAAAGTTGGTTTACTGAAAAGAGAGAAGAAGGGGGGCGTTGGAAAGAAAAAGAAGGGCTCGTTACGCGGAGCCAGCCAGTCGAGTCGATCTATCTCCAAAGACCAAAGAAACACAGAACACAAGGCAGGATGTGGGGTGTCGGAAGCTAGAGCCAGAACGGTCCAGGAGGAAGAGAAGGGGCGTGTGTAAATGTAGAAACAGAATAACAATGGGTAAAGTAAGTCGTAGAGAGTTCGACAATATAAATCCAACAAGATCTACATATAAGTACGTTGGGGCGTTTTGTTTAAGCCGCAGGGCAGGTGGCGAGGCTGAGAACGTGTATCATCAGGTTATCATCAGGTAGGTAGGTAGGTTAGCCTGGGCCGGACAGGAATCGTGATGTTAGCGCTATCGCTCTCCAGACGCTGAAAAGACCCGACGACTAGGTAGGTTACATTTCATGTAGGAGTAGCCTTTATCCTCCGATCCTCCGCCCATGACAGCCCTGGCAAATTCGGCCGCCGGTACATCATGGATGTGCATCTACAGTGTATACCTAGTAGGGGACGGAATCACTGAATCACGGAGCCGGATTCGAACCCACCATTGCTCATTTGCCGAGTGCTGGTTAGGGGAGAGGAGGGTGCTAGTCTAGCTTATGTACATATGCGAGGGGCATAGTCGGTCATGGAGGTCGTGGAAAGTTCCCCGCCGAGGCTTGGATGACAGCCGGGACCAGGAAAGGGCGGGGGGTTTGCCTACCGGACTTAAAATATTCTATCCGACGGAAGGCGATAGGGCGTTAGTTGCAACAATTTTTCTGAAAATGGGTAGCTCTCTTTTTTTATTCGCCACACTGACCCAATCAGCTTCCGCAAGAAAAGCTACCTTTAGCCACACCTATTTTGCATTATAATACATATATTAACACCGGTCATTAGTACAAATTGCAACATTACATTCGGCATAACGAAATATTATCTATCGGGCTAACTGCCGATTTACAACGTTATTACTTGCAATTTAAAACCTTACTTGTTACGTACCGCGATAAAAATAACCTAAATAAACCTAATACCTTAAAACAGACTTCCTTAAGACTTTATAATATTAATTAATAAGGATTTCCATATTACCAGTATAAAAAAAACTTCTTAAAACTTTTTATTAACCGTTAAAAAATAATCCGAAATATTAAACGCCTTTATTAATAAATACTTTGCAAAAAAACGTAACGTTTCCGTAATAAGATTTTAATAATTTATTAACTTTAGCTTATTTTCTTAAAAAAAATAGTTATTAACGATAATATAAAATAAGAAATTATACATAAAAACCTGCATTACGTTACGCTAAGAGTTATAATCTTATTCGAATTTAAATTTCCGTTAATTACCGAAATTAACGCCGTTTATATTAAAATTATATTTATAAATAACTCGAAATATTATAACCGTTTTTTTCGCCTAATTTCCGAAAAAATCGCAGGTAAAAATCTTATATTTACTTTTTTCCTTAAACTTTTTTCGAACTAATAAAATCCGTTCTTTCGCTGTTTACCTAATATTAAAAAATAAAATAATCGAATTATTAATTTAAGTAATTTAATTTACTTTATTATTAAGCGTTAAAAATTCTATCGCCTAATTAAAAAATAAAGTAACGCTTTTAACTTTTTTTAAATTAATAAATTATTTTATTATTTCTAACCTTTTTCGGGCCGTACTTATTATTATTAAACCTTTTTCGCGTAACTATAATAACAATTATAACGAAAAAAAAATTATCGAAAAAAACGTAATACGGAAAGTTATAAATACTTTTAAACTTATTTATAAAGAAAATAATTATATATTAAATTAAATTTAACAAATTATTACCTTTTCTGTCGATTTTTCTTTCTTTTACCCGTAAAACGTTAATAAAACCTTTGCCTTTATCTAGATAATAACCTATTTATACCAAAAATAACTTATAAAAAACCAGGATTTAAACCTTAAAACCTATATTATAAAATTTGCTCGGAATCGTAATATTTAAACGTAACTTATTATTATACCTTATAATGTACTTATTTATATTAATATTAAACTTTAAAATATAAAATTTAAAAATTTTCTATTATATTTATTTAACCTATTTATTATAACGTTCGAAAAATAACCTAAGCTAACGTTCCTAATCCCAAATTCGAAACTTTCGATAAATAACTTACTATCGATCGCGAAAAAAAAATTAATAATCGGGTAATATAAGGAAAAATCCGAACTTATTTAATACGTATCGACCGATTTTTTCTTATAATTATATATATAAATTAAAATAAAGAAAAATAAATATAACTTTTTAATATACGTATCGTATTATATATAACTGCAGGAACGTAACCTTTTCTTTTTTTATTCGGGCTTATAACTATTTATCTAATATATTTATTTTTTAATTAACCAAAATAATACGAAAATAAAAAATAACTTTAATAAAATAAATAATAACGGTTTTATTTAAACTTTACGTTTATCGATAATTAATGGTTTAAAATAAATCCTAATTAACGGATTAAACGGCGTATTAAGGCGGAAAATGGCTGTATTTATAAGGTTTTTTTTATACGTAACGGGATTTAACTATACGGCAGAAGTTTGCGGTTTTATTTTAACGTTTGTAACTTTCCGTTTTCGTCCTATTTTATCTTAATTCTATACCGAAAATTAACAAGAAACGCGGTGTTAAATAAAAGAAAAAAAAATAGCAATATCGTTAACGTTAATACTTAAAACACTTTCGCATTCGCGTTTCTATAAAATAACGCAACTTAGTAAAGCTTTAATGGACCTACAGTGGGCTTAGCTTCCGTTTTAGGCTAATGACCCGCTAAAAAAATTATTGCAACTAACGCCCTATCGCCTTCCGTCGGATAAGGAGATGGAAATTTCCTAACGGGGCTAAATTAAAAAAGAAAAAATTATCCCGGTAAAGAGTTGGCCTTATCGCGCGCGAGTCCAAAAACCGTTGACGCTGTTTTATTACTGCTATCTACCTAGTAAAGTAAGTAATCAGTCGCCACTAAAGGGTGGAACCCCGTGATACCGGCGTCCACCCTCATATCTTCCGCCTCATCAACTCTTAAAGACTTTTGAGGGCGCCGGCTCAGTGGCATGCCAAGGAAGAAATGATCAACTGTTTCTTAGGTATAATCTGGAAATGGCTTCAAGGCTATACAACAGCATGCTCCACCCAATAGCGAGCTCATCCAGAGTCCTTACCTCCGTCCTTCGTCCGTATCCACGCCTACCTCGGACTCTACAGCCTCTGCATGCATCCCGCCGGTTGAAACATACGATACCGAGACCACCACCGCGCTCGCCGCCATCATCTACTTCGTCCGCTAACCCCTCCGCCGCATCATCTCGCGAGAAGAAACCGAGGAAACAGCTCGAACCCCATTATCAGTTGACCTTCACCTGCGTCCCCTGCAGTGGTCGCTCCTCTCACACCGTTTCAAAACAGGGATACCACCATGGCTCCGTCCTCATTACATGCCCCTCATGTCGCAACCGCCACGTCATCAGCGACCACCTCCACATCTTCGGCGACCGTAAGATCACCGTCGAGGACCTCATGCGGGAGCGTGGACAGTTGGTCAAGCGGGGAACTTTAGGGGAGGACGGGGATGTTGAGTTTTGGGAGGATGAGACAGTCGCCGATGGAGCAGATAACGCCACCAGCGATGCCGTGAAGGAATTAGACCACCTAGGAGGGGAAGAAGCGGCTAGCCGACTGCGCGAGACGAGGGACCCTTCCGCCCAGTCGATCAATACAACAGCACGCCCGTCGCCACCTCTGGGAACGGGAAGCGCTCGCCCGACGGTGGACGATACATCACGTTCCCAGTCCTTACCCTCCACACGACGGCAATACTCTAGTAGGAGACCAGCTTTCCGTAGAGCCATGTCGCCGGTAGACTTTGAACGTGAAATGAAGGCCTTGCGTGACGTGCTTCGCGACGAGGTCGAAGAGGAAAAAAGGCATCCTGTCCAGGCTCAGCCTTTATCTTCGTCTCTACCTATTGGCCGATTACCCGCAGCCGAGAACTTAAGAAAGAGGGAAGTTATATCTTCCCCGAATGCGTTTACCATCACCAAAGTCGAGGCCGGGAACCCAAGCCGCAGAGTTCTCAAAAAATTGCGTGAAAAGGCGGCTACGTATCACGACTGGACCGGTACGATACCCCGGAAATCCCGGCCGAACCCGAATGAGCTTTGGGCCCAATCGAAGGCCGAAGGTAAGCGAAGCGTGCTCGACCGCCTCCCAAGGGAGGCGGCCATCATCCACGCCCAGCGATCCACCAGGAAAAGCCACGAGGGGAATTCGTCGGCGATCAACGTCTTCTCCAAGGTCATACCGAAGAAGATAGAAGCCCTCGAGGCCAAGTTTGCGCATCTAGAGAAACCCCTACCCTGCTCATATTGGCCGGGTCCGGGTAGACGCGACGCCTCTTCTGA
This sequence comes from Monosporascus sp. CRB-8-3, assembly GCA_004155055.1. Classification (NCBI taxonomy): domain Eukaryota; kingdom Fungi; phylum Ascomycota; class Sordariomycetes; order Xylariales; genus Monosporascus; species Monosporascus sp. CRB-8-3. The sequence goes on along the minus strand of QJNZ01000303.1, from coordinate 43,241 downwards.
TTTTGAGCTTCCCCCGGGGTCGCGAATGCTGGCCGAGATGATAGAGCGGGCAGCGACGCCCCGTCCGGCTCAGTCCACGGCGCCCGGAGAGGCGGGATCGGAACTACCGTCTATGCCCGGCGTTCCCGGCACAGTATCCGCCGATGCCCGTGCGGATGCCGCCCGCGCCGCTGGTGAGGAGCCGCAGGAGACTGACCCACCCGTCGGCGGATCCAGGGGGAGGTATTCGGTCTTGCGCCGCGTCTCGGTATCGCGAGAGAAGAAACTCCATCTACCGCCGCGCAACGGCGTCCCCCCGCGCAACAGCGTCCCGCCGTGGGAACGCCGGGCCGTCTTCGGCCCGACGGGAAGCGGGCCCTCCTCGAAGTCTAGGTCAAGAAATGGTCGAGACGACATGGACATCTGGGGCGACGAAGCTATGTCCGCTGATCTGCGGCGAATGATTGAGTGGGGCACGGCCAAGGGCGGTTCGGAGCGGGACGATGGACCGGCGTCTATTTAATCAATGAATTTTACGGTGGCAGATACATGAAGTGGCTTGATAAAGACGCTTCTCGGACGAAACATGTACATGATTGTACAATAGTACTGTATATCCCGTTACGTAGCATTCGGGCCTGGTGCTCACGTAGTACGGGGGTTTGTTCACCTACCTACGCGTACAAGGGTGAGTCGGCATGTAGCGAAGGCATTGCGGAACTTATACACATCGTATTACCAGAGCCTTTAGTGCAGTATACAGTTTCCATTCGTACTCGCATATCGGATTCTTCCAATCTAAACAAGTCCGCCCCCCCTAAATCATGATTTTGCTGCCCTCTTCTCCTCCCTTCAATCAACAGCTATCTACGTCGATATGGGTATCAGCTCTCGCCATCCACAACCACCAATTTACCGTTCATCCTCCTCCTCCCGACAACCAATTACACATACCGCCCGGCAACCCTCCTATTCCTCTGCTCGACGCCCTTCTCCTTCCGCCTCTTCACCTTCTTCTCCATGCGGCCCCTCTTCCACTTGCCGAAGCGCTCGGGTTGGCTCACGGCCTCGATTTTGCGCTTCTTGTTGCGGGCCTCACGCCGGCGCCGCGCCTGCTCGCGCACCACCAGCAGTGCCGCCGTGTAGGCGGCCGTGCCAACGAGCCGCTGCAAAGCGTCCATGGCCCCGGCCGCGCCCGTCCTGAGCGCCTCGTGGCGCGTCCGGAACTGCTCGTCCGCCGAGTACGGCGCCGGGATCGAGGGGTCTGTGAGGTGCGCCAGCGGTGCGAGGAGCGTCTTTAGGGACGGCTGGAGGGACTGCCTGGGGAGCGTGCTCAGGAGGATGCCGAGGACCTCAAGCACCGCTCCCTTGGGGATCAGCGCTGGGGCTTTGGGTGGCGTCTCTTCAACGAGAATGTCGGAAAACCAAGTGAATAGAGTGAGGAGGGTGACACGGCTGGAAGTCGTGTTGTCCTCCGTATCATGTTCTTTCTCTTCTTCACCAATGCCGCCCCATTCTTCTTCCTCAGATTCTTCGCCTTCGCCACCTGGATCTGGTGAGTCGCCATCTAGGTAACCGGCATCCATGAACGTGGAAAGCATCACGATGACACGACTGGCCTCAGTAGCTAATGTCTCGTCCAAGGCAGGTGGGTCTTCCATGTGAGGTTGATCTTCGATATTGGCGAGCAGAGAAACTCCCTGATTTTTCTTCTGCAACTTTTTCTTCCATCTCGAGATGACTTCCGGGTGCAATACGCCAACAGCGTGCGCTGCTAATCGATTTATCATCGATGTATCCAGAACAAGACCATAGGATCCCGTGGCGGGTTGAGTCACGCCTGCCTCTTTGTGCTTTTGGTAGAAGTCCGCTAGGTATGTTGTGAGCAGCCGCACGCCAGAGAGCTTAACGCCCGCATCGGGATGGGAGAGGGGCGCAGGGATTAGCCGCCAAAGCGGGTCATGGGCCAGAACAATAGCAGGATGCTTCTCCGCAAGAATGGGCATAGTCTGTAGCACCGTAGTGATCAAACCCGCGTCTTTGGAGTACGTTGAGTAGTTCTCCAAGGTGTGAGTCATGGCATTGATCAAGAGCTCGAGGTCTTTCCGGTCTTTCGATGCAGGCTCCCTGGCTTGGAAGTAAAGTGCAAAGGCCCGGACTGCAAGTCGCAGAACTGACAAGTTATCGACTTGTCCCAACCAGTTCCGGACCAACGTCAAGAACTTGGAAGTCCGCTCTTTGTCTGCCTTCCGAAAGATTTCCTTGATGAGCTCACCTGCTGCTAGCCGGCACTTCTCGCTGTCATCATTCGCAAGCACCATGACGAGAGGGATGAAGCAGTTTGTGGCGATCTCCTGCACAAAATCATCGGCAGACTTCATCAACAAAAGATGCATAACCTCCATGACTGACAGCCGGCCACCTTCTCTCTCATATTTCAAGTTCGCCACAATGAAGCTTAGCTGTTTAGCCCACCTGTTCTTCTTCTGTGGGTATTCCCGGAGAAACTGGAAGAACGCGCCCCGGGCCAGGTCCCGCGTGTTTTTGTCGTCGTTCGTGATCATGATGATGCCGACGTAATCTAGAGTGTCATAGACCGCGGCCGTCCCTATGCTCCTGTCTAGTACGGATCGGAGGAAATTGAATGTGACGTGGCGGTACAACGGTTCTGTTAGATCGTCTTTGAGTTTGCCCAGGAGCATGTCAACGGCTGCGTCCTTGATGACCACGTCACGCCTATCTCGAAGGATAACCGAGATGAGTTTAAGCGCGGTTTGGGCTAGGTCTGTCGTAGTGGACGTGGACATCGAGATGTTCTTCGTAGCCTCCTTGACGGCTACCTTGTAAAGCTTGCTAGCATCGTCGGTCTTGAAGGGAACCTTGACCAAGACTGTCAGGAGCTTGAAGGCAGCGATCTTGACTTCCTCTTCCCCTCCGACAATAGCGTCTCCCAATATTGGAATAAAGCCGGTTATGTTACCCGCATTTCGAAGGCTATCATGCTTCTTAAAGACAGATCGCAACACATCGATCGCAAACCGGACGAGTTTGTACGTGTATTTGTTCGTCGTTCCACGGTCTCCACTCTTCTTGGCGCCTTTCTGGACAAGATACCTCTTGAGTCTTAGATCTAGCTGTGGTTCGGCTTCTGGCCTTTCGCTCTCATAGACCTTCTGGATGATTTCGTAGCAGAGCACTAGCGTATCCCGGCTTCCTGCGGCAGCGTTGCTGAGCAAGCCGTTGGCGATTCGCGACAAGAGCTCATCAATCTTGCGTGCCATACGGAGGTCAAGCTTCTCAAGCAGTAACGCCTGGAGGGGACGAACAAGTTCAACGAGGTGGCTAACAGAAGCTGTACGAGCAATGAGCTCCATCGAGTCTTGACTCTTGCTACTCTTGACTTCCTTCATCTTGCTCACGTACTCCTCTGCATCCTTTTCCTGGCCTGTAACGCCGAAGATATCATCCATGATGATCGCAACGATGTTTTCGAGGCAGTAGTCGATGTCACCAGGTTTAAGATCGGGTATCACAGTAACGAGGATGGTGTGCATAGTATAAGACAAGACGTGGAGTTGGTAGCCATTCGTGAGCGCGCCTCGCAATTCATCGAGTACAAATCCAAGGCAGGATGGACCCAAGAGCGATGACATCTTCGCGAGCGTATCCCTCGCCATTTCACGTGATCCCCATGCCTTGCTTCGTAGAATGTGGCATATATCTGTAAGCACGCCGGGCAGCTTTTGGTTCAGAGATTCGACTGGGAGCAGCTTCAAGACTTTCACAATGATTATACCGACAGGCACCCGTGAGCTGACAGTCGCTTCGTCTTTTTCGTGTATGTAGTCCAGCAGCGGTGGCAAAATGTTGTTCAGGACATCTTCATTGAACTTTTCCAATGTAGGCATCGTGCTGGCAAGGCGGCGTTTATTCAACGGTGAGCTTGGCTCGGCACCGTCAATATTCACGGGCTCTGAACTTCTCTCCGCGGCTGCAAGCGACAGCGCATCGACAGTTTTGCCAAGTAATCGGACCAGTTGCTTCTGAAGGTCTGGCTTCGACTCTATATAGCTGATGTATCTCCGCAGGATCGCGCGGTACTGTGGCCACTCCAGAGAAACGGCCAACTCGGCAATGGTAGTTCCGGCCTGGGCTCCAACACCACGGTCATCACTACCATCGTCTCGATTGAAGATGAAGTGCTCTAAGAGGGGAATGAACACGTGGGCTATATTGCGGCTGCTCAGTTCGGCTTGGTGATTAACCTTTGACAGCAACTGAAGCGCTCGCATCTGTCTCGTAGCGGCAGGACTCAGGATATCGAAGAAGAAACTTGCTTCCGACTCTTTCATATCCGGGTTTGGATCAAGTCCGACCAGGTCATTAACAAGAGCCGAGCCCGGCATCTTCGATACCAAAAATCCAAGAAGCCTCATAGTCTCGCGCCTTACCGTCTCCGACGGCTCCCGTACATTTGACTGAATAGCCGGATACACAACACTTGAAAGCATATCCTCGTATCTCTCTTTCTCTTGATCGCCCGCAATGGCCGCTTCTTCGATGAATCTACAGAGGCAATCTGCGGAATTTGACGATAAAATTCCGTACTCTTCATCGTTCTTAATATGGAAAGTCATGTTGTGGACCAACGGCTCCCAGTTTCGAGCAGTTAATGGGATTTCCCTAGACTTTGAGATAGAATTGAAAGCTCTTAGACGCGTCTCATAGTCAGGTTCGTCAATGCGGCTCCCTTTGTAGGAGTTGAGCCCAAAACAGAGCTCGGAAACCTCCAAGGACGCCGCTGAGTCCTGGGCGAGTACCTTAAGAATCCGAGGGAGAGCCTCCCGACTACTGCGGTCCTTGAAGAAACTGAAAAGAGTTGCGATGGTCGAGTAGATGTGATCAGTCAGGACTGAACTGATCGATTCTTTACCAATTTTGAGGAGATTTTCGAGCATCGAGAGAACATTCCCTTTGATCTTGGGGTTGATACGTCGTGAAGGCTGGTTAAGGAGATGGATAGAAACGTCAACGAGGTCTTCAACGTGGCCGGACTCCTGCATCATCGGAGAGAGTTCGATCACAGCCTCTACGCAAGCCCCCAGTAGATCCTTACCAGTATCCACTTGCGCCTTGAGGACACTGCTGATTCCTGTTAAGATAGCATTTGCGTTGGGGACCAGTAATTCTTCTCTGATGAGCTCGTTGAACTCAAACTCTGCAGCAGGCTTCTGAGAAAGGTTCACGATATTGCGAATGATGCTTAGGGCAAAAATTTTGACCTCCTCCTTCGTCTTCGTCATCGTCAGACATTCTGCCAATTTTGGAATAATCCTCCTGTCGCCGACGAAGAACATGGCCGTATTCGGGATGAGCGAAATAATGGAAAGCAATTGAAATGTGCCGGATACACCCTCGGTGTTCTCGACCGGGAGATTCTCGATCCTTGGACCGATGACTTCTCGAATTATAAGATCCTTGTAAGGGTTCCAGTCGAAGTTGGGAACCTGGCGCAAGAGTGCGACCAAACATTTCAGTGACGCGTTGCGGACAACTCGATGCAAAGAAGTCTGCGAAACGTCGCCTCCTTCTTCTTCTTCATCCCCATCTTCGCCGTTGCCCTTTCGTAGTTTCCGACAAGAGCGTATGAGGCAGTAGAGTACAGCATTCAGTACCATGCTTGTATACGGGGAAATATTCTCGCCGAGTTCACCGATCATGGCTTCCATCATTCTCAGAAATCCAGCTTGCTTTCGAACAGCGAGAATATCTTGGGCCAGAACACCCTCGTGGATTCCAGAGTCTTCGACGATCTGGACCCCGCGGAGCTCACCGAGTGCAATATCGAGGAAGTCACCCATATCATCGACACTAAGATGCCTGAGAACAGCAAGCCTCGTTGCATGTTGTCCACTACGGCCGCTTGCGATGCCCTTTCTGGAGATAGTTCTGCCGTATAGCAGCCTCAGTAAGACAGGCATCAAATCAGAGCGGTGCTCTGGCTGTATCTGCTTCTCTCCTTGGAATAACAGGGTAAGTTCATTCTTGAACTTGGCCTCATCCAGAAGAGCTTCGAGATTCTCCTGGTAGGGAGCAATACCATCCTGTTTCCATGTCAAGATTGCCTTGAGGGCAGGCTTCTGTACGTCTGAATCACCATTCGCAAGTTGTCCAAGTAACGCTTGATATACTTGCTGGCTGTGATATAGGACCTTGGGATTCGAGAATTGTGCAAATACGCCGAGAAGAGCCTTCCGGTCAAAGACAGACCACGACTCCCCGGAAGCTTGATCCATTGCCTCGGCAGGACCATCCTGCTGTTCGTCGGTATCGAGACTCCAGGAGAGAAAGAACGGGACTAATCTACGAGACTTCTTCTCGGCTAAAGCCGGGGCAGCTGAGAGAATCTTCAATGCTTGTGACCGTGCGCCAGGCGAGAATTCGGGGACAAGACGCTGGTTTTCCTCGAAAGCTTCTAGCAGGATCTCAGGGGAGTTGGTAACAACATGTTCCACGTCCTTAGCCCGATCATGTAACGTTGCGAGGTTGAGGCACTCGAAATCTGTTAGCCCCCCATGAAACGAAGCGGTTGCGTTTTTCGCGGGCCCTTCCCAACGCTTTGACGGGTTTTCCAGCCACCGAAAAGCGATGTCAGACACGGCTTCCTCCCCGGGTTTAGTCTGGCTAATTTGCGATAGAGCATCCACGGCAGCATCCCAGACTGGTGCTAAGCGCACAGTCAACATGCCGAAGAGGAACGAAGGTATTGCACGCTGAAGCCAGGAATCCCGCGTCAATTGGGGATAATCCATGGCTAGCTTGCGAATAAACATCGTGATAGCACGTACACTCCGTAAATCCAGAGGCATCTCCTCGATTTGAAGCATAATCGCAAGACACTCTAGCTCATCCGGCGCCAGCTCAAGCTTGCCAAGCAGTCTCAAGGAGGCCAATCTGTGTTCGTGCGACGGCGTAGACAAGTTCTCCACGAGGCTCTTCAGCAAGGGATCCTCATTTTCATGGCTACCACTGCTATCACTCCGTGAGGGGGAGCTCGAGGTGTTGTGGGCACATTCTTCGTAAGCAATCATTGCTTCTAAAAAGCCCGTGAGGCGATGATATCGCGGAGCCGCCGCCTGAAGCAGAGGGCCAATAGAACTATCCACCTGGCCCGTAACTTTGCTCATTCTCAGGTAGGCAGCAAAACCCTGGCTCACGATGAAGTGCGCCTCTTCGGTAGCATGCGACGAAGACGGCCTGAGTGCCAATTTCAATTTTCTCAACAGGATATCCACAATAGGACCGTAAGTCGAAGGTCGGACGGTGGTAGACTCGAGCAGCTTGAGAAAAGCCGAGTATTTTGGAAGGCATCTGTCATGCCAAGTCTTAGGGTCCTTATTGTAAGTGCTGGAGGCCCCTTGCTCTGGGAAGGGGGAAATTTCCAAACGCTCAAATTTGCTCACTATCTGGTCCTGCCAAGACTGCGGCAATTGAAAACCTTCAGCATCTCTGGTTGACGGCAAGCCGCCCGACTCAACCATACGGGGGAGAGACACACATAGCATATCCCCGTTCGACGCGTCGGACCAGTGCATAACGACGAACCTGTCAACGCCGATTAGCAATGGAATGTGCAGGGCAAAACAGGGTTGACGTACTTTTGGAAGTGTTTTATGAAAAGGCTGCGGAACCTCGTGGCGTCCAGATCGGCGAAATACGAGCAGAATGGTATAAACCATCTCATCAGCGGCTCTCGCGTCATGACGTTCATTAAATCCGTAATGAATGGGATGGCAGCGTCCATGGGAGAATTAACCCATATAATTGCTATGCTCACGACGACCTGTTGCCATACTTCTGATGAGCCTCTAGCATCGAGACTATGCCGATCTTTGGAAATGCCGTTCAGAGCGTCCCGCAGAGATTTCAGAACCAGTGGCCAGTCTGCTATTCGATTCCCCTTTCGGACTCCGGATATAGTTCCCAGGAGTCGGACATAAAGACAATACCGGAGCGGGTATTCGGCAAGACCTTCGTCTTCGCTTGCGACGTTTACTGTAGACGCCGCAATTGGGCCAAAAGTCTCGGCGGTTGTATGGTGAACGATGCTCACGAGCACGCCGGTGACCAGGTCGGACCAGGTCATTGGTTCCGAGGCTATGCTTTCTTCATCCGGCACTGCCTTAATCAATGCTCTGACGATCTCGGGTCCGGTTGTATGTATGCCTTGTCCATGGCCTTTGATAGCCTCAGCGAAAGTTGTCATCAGCCCGTGGTAGTACAGGCCCATCTGTCGGGTCTCCCTAGCCGATTCCAGATCAACTCTAGCATGCTCAATCAGCCGAGGTAACGCCTTCCCCCGGTTAGCTGGAGCAGCAGCTTTCCGAACCAGGAAGCTCAGAGCCTCTGCGGCGAAGCGAGCAATGTGTGGTGGGTTTCTTGACTTGCCGAGTAACGGTGCCAGAGCGTCGTAGGTAGGTCGCAGGTCCGGAACCAGGAGTTTTGATAAGTATTTGAAGAGGAAAGCCAAGCAAGCGAAGGTCCATTCGACCACGGCGGCATCTTGGGGGCGACTAGCGATCTCGGTGATCAGACTTATAGCAGTCAAGTAATGCTTCTCGAATCGCGCGCCAAGATCATGCGCGAAGGCAGTTAGGAGGTCCAGAAGCGCTTCTAAGGATTCTTTCTCCTGCGCCGAGATATACTTGGCCAGCAATTCCATAATCTTAGCCTCAAAGTGCAAGATCTGAGGCAGACTCTCGCAAAGAGGCATCACCTCCTTCCGGAAGGAGGTGAAGTCTTTCGATATGTTCAGGTCGGACCATTTTTCTAACCCGTTTCTAAAATAGGATGTCGTCGCCTGAAGGTCTTCGACCTCGAGATCATGTCGGCGCACTTTTCGCAAAGGGTCGAGAGAATGGAGCTTCGATATCTTCGTAGAAAAAGACTCCCATCGATGGGCTTTTTGGTGGGGAGTACTCGTCTTGCCCCCCCGGGACTTGACTATGCGCCCCGAATTCACTGCCTTTGAGGGCATCCTGACGGTTGGGACTGTCCTCCCTGTGCTTGCAGTCAACCGAGCGCACCTCTCTTTGCTGCGCAATGAAATGGATAGATTATGCTGGATGTTTGCGCCCCACTGCACCTCTGGACGGGAAGGCGAACGTCCAACTTTTTTTCTTAGATAAATGATAAGATAAGCCGATAAGCCACACGGTGTTAGAGAAGACGCACGGTAACTTTCGAGAGTTCTTAAACCTCTGCTATGGATGTTATATGCAAGTGTCTTAGTAATCGGTTTCGAAGTATAGATGACTACCTAGGTAAGTTTAGTAAGAACCCTTACGACATATTTACAGCGAGGTGAAACGGTTCTTTCCCAATCCACCAGTATATGCCAACCTGGAATGCATTGATGGTCTGAAAGATCGGTGCAGAGAAACTGAATAAAGGTACCTAAGGTACGTACCTAAATTACCAGGTAGGTACTACTATAGTGTTAGGCATAGTAAGTAATTAACCTGGAAGATTTAAACCCACCTGCCTGCCAACTTAGACCTTTCCCGAGGTCAAGTTCACAGTGTGGCATGCGCGTCAGAGCTACTTCGTGGGCACATCCGTCACGTCGCAAGCTCTGAAGCTATCATCTACCTAGTATTTATCAACTGGTTGGAGTGACTGCGGCCTCCTACAAGATCAATTCAAATCGCCCATGCTCCATCCCGCGCGATCCATCATGGCAGCCAAGATGTAAGAGTGCTCGATCGCTCATCCTGTATACGAATTGGACTGATTAAGCACATATAGTATCGTGCTCGGAAGTCTTAATGGCAATTTTGAGCCGGCCTTCAAGAAACTCGCGGCTCTCCATGCCAAACAGCACTTCTCCTTTGCTATTATCACTGGAAACCTGTTCAGTGCGGAGCAAGATGCGGACTCTCTTTCGCGCCTGCTCAATGGTCAAGTCGATGTACCGCTTTCGACGTATTTCACTGTCGGCACCAACCCCTTACCCGAGCAGGTCATTGAGCGCGTCGAGAAAGGCGAGGATGTACGCCAGCCATTTTCCAGATACTATATCTCGTAGTTGCTCATAATACTAATGGCATTTATGCTTCTAGGTTTGCGAGAATCTTCACTTCCTTGGAAAGCGCAGTGTCACTAAGACCTCTGATGGCATACGTATCGTGGCACTTGGCGGAGTTCTCGACAAGACCATAGTGGGCGGCCAATCCAAGGAGCAGCATCTGCCACTCCATACTGCCGACGACGCCAGAATACTTCGTGGTGCGAACTCCGCCGACATTCTGCTGACTACCATATGGCCTTCCGGAGTCTGGACAGGCTCTAACATCTCTCTTACGCCTGAGAACCGGGCTGCAATTGCCAGCTCTGAAGAGGTAGCCGAGCTATGCTCGACTCTGAAGCCCCGCTACCATTTTTCCACTTCGCCCAGCGACTTCTTTTACGAGCGTGAGCCTTTCTTTCATCCTCCCAGCCCGGAGTCGGATGATAAGCCTGTCACTCGCTTCATCTCACTTGCACCATTTGGCAACCCGGCTAAGGAGAAAGCTCTGTACGCATTCAACCTTCAGACTAGAGAGGCTACTTCATCTATACCGGCAGGTAGCACCGTGTCGCCTTTTTTGGCACGGACAAATCCGAGGAAGCGCAGCGCACCCCATGACTCCGGTGGTCAGTATGGCCGATTCGCCAATGTCCATGACCACCACGGGAATGGTCATCACGCACGCCGCCGAAAGGGAGAGCGAGGCCCTCTGCCTAGACCTGATCAATGCTTCTTTTGCCTTAGTAATGCAAACCTGGATACGCACATGATCTGCTCCATCGGGGAAGAGAGCTACGTGACTACCGCAAAAGGTCCCTTGCCAGCGTCCGATACCTTTGCCTCTTCAGGCCTCTCCTTCCCTTGCCACCAACTCATCATTCCCCTTCCTCACGAACCCACTTTCCGTCAAATGGCCGGAGACGCCAACAGGATTTACCAGGAGATGAACAGGTTCAAGGAGGCGTTGCAGGCAATGGTCGCGACCCAGTCGAGATATAAACTCGGCGCCGTCACCTGGGAGATCAGCCGGCAGACGGGTGTTCACCTCCATTGGCAGTTCCTGCCCGTATCCATTGACCTGCTCCGGAAGGGGCTTGTCGAGGCTGGTTTCAAGGTCGAGGCTGAGAACCGCAACTTTCCACCGTTTCAGGAAATGGAGCTTGGTTCCGGCGTCGATGAAACCTCCGACTACTTCCGCGTGTGGCTTTGGTCCGACGATGGCGACACTAGCATCCGTAGTAAGGAGTTAATCATGCGCCTAGACGAAGGCTTCCGCTTCGATCTACAGTTCGGCCGAAGAGTCATGGCGAAGCTACTGGGTCTTGAGGATCGACTGTACTGGCAGGACGTAGTCCAGTCGGTTGCTGATGAAACTCAGGATGTCGAGAAGTTCAAAGGGGTTTTCAAGCCCTGGGACTTTGCTGCATAGAGTGCGCAATTTAAGGTTCGGCGTTAACGGGTCGGAAAAGTACTGACGATACCCATTTTAGCATCTATACGGCATCTTGTCGTGGAGTATGGCGTTTACCAAAACATATAGATTAGGCGTACTGCTGTTGGCTGGATTTCTCGGTAGCTCTGAGCATTATTCTCTCTGCTGGATTTCTAAGAATGTAGGGAGCGCAGGACACGACAAACTCCTCGCCCTGACATAGACAGGAATGCAGAGTTTCGTGGATGGTAGACAGAGCGGATATGCTATTTCCCATCTTCTAAGGTTAGCCATCTATGATAAGTGGCGTTCATTCATGGAGACACTTTGCACGCTTTAAGTATTCAATCCGGCTAACTCTCAACTAAATCAAAGCCGGGGCATCTATCCTAGGCGGACTTCAAACCGTGTCTCGGATGATTTCCCTTTACCGTAGGATTGTGTTCCTGCCTAGTTTGCTCTTCAGCCTTACCCTAGGGTTTTAACACTATGCCACAGATTATCTTGTTGATGTCAGCTCTGCGCCGATGTTAGATACCAATGGGACTTGTCCTTTACGAAGGTCGAGCAATGCTTGTCTTTCGGCATAGACTCGTTATCAGCGGCAGTGCCGCAGTGAAACACGCACGGAAGCCGCACATCCCATCGCACGACAGTGCAGCGCGATGGGAGTTTCAATGAAGATCATTGCGAATGATTCAGCGAGGGCGCCGTGGCGTTTATCTTGCTTATCCATCCACTCAGAATCCTCGGGGATGGAGCCACAGACACCAGGTATCCGCAGCAGGTAGTTATGGGGCTTCTTCCCTCAACCATGGGAGTTCCTAGCTCAAGGTACGGTAGTCAGCTCAGGGTGATCCAAGCATCCGAATCCGTGTTCGCTTCCAAGTCACACTACGATGGTATACCAAAGCATAACAGACGCTATTCCCTGACTTTCTAAGCCTCTTCCCACCGAGCAGCAGCACGCGGTCCATCACGCTCGGCGGACAGAACTACTCGCACCGCTGCCTGTGGGCTCTCAACCCCCCTTCGCTCTATACAACAATGGTGCCTCAGCTAAGCCGCCATCATTCGTGGTCCCCGGTCTCCATACCGTCGCTCCTGGCCACGACGGCTGACCAGAACGGCTTCCCCTGCGGGTAGTCAGTGTCGTATACCCCACTGGCATGGCAGCGCCGATGGACACTACGCAATTCTTCTGAATGGGGCATCTAACTACTTTGGGGATTACCGGGTTACGAACTGGAGGTGTGGGATCCCAACCACTGTCACAGTCACATTAATGCAAAGCAGAATGTCAACCTCGTAAGGGTCAACCGGAAGTTCCTCGATATGGTTTATTGGCATCTCAAACGACACTCTAAGGTCCTGGTTGCGCGCCAGATGATACTTTTGGCGCCAATAAGACATACGCATGAAATGCGTCAGCCAGTAGGTTCCTATTTAGTTCTTGTTAACCTTCAAGGGCCGTCCGTGAATAGAAGAACAGATCCTAGACACCTATCAGACGTCACTCCACTAATAGCTCATCTCTGTCACAGGAATAGTGATGCCAGGTCCCGTGTCCTGTCTAAGCACGCGAAATGTAGACATGGTATCCAGGGCTCTCGACGTCCCTCACCGCTAGGCGCTAAAGCAAACAGCTTGCAAGTCCCTTGACAGATGGTCTGATGATCAGCAGACGCTAGAGATGTCGTGTCTTTACTAACTGATACTGTTGAGTGCAAGCAGCCGGCTTTAAAGGAAATGCTGTATGTGGGAACGAAGTATTGGTTAGAGCTTCATTAATGAAATGGATTGTGCTCGCATGCAATCATGCAATCATGTCGTTAGCCTATAGGAGTCGTACTAGTTGCCTCGCCCCCGAACACAAAATTAGTTTCCAGAGCCTTGCCTTGAAGTGTGCCTACCTTCCTTCCTCGTTTCCTGGTCCTCGACCCTGGGTTTCCGAGACTGCAGAGTTGCTATTTCCTACTATCTACACCCGCCCACTACTGCACCTGCTTGTTATTGATATCTGTCGAGATAGACATCGATAGCAACAATAACAATACAACCCCCACAACCGTGGCCAACACAGCGTCCTCCCTATCCAGGATTCACAAATTCCTCGAACAGTTGCTAGGCAACCGTCGTCACAGGAAGGGGTACCAGGTCCTAGGCCCAGGGGTCACCCTCCAGCCGAACCTCCAAATTTCCGTCAGTGGACGGCCGGGCGGCTATACTAAGATTGACAATGTAATTTAGTGAAATGACCCATGGGCTAGGTTCAAGCAAGTCTGGAGCCATACTGAGAGTTGTTGCTGTAGTTTCGTGTATACTCATTGGCTTTGGGTTTTGGCCGCTATTATCGCTGCAGACGATAGGCACAATTCGCAACAATTGGCGGTTTGGACTGTTCAGAGGGACTTCCTTGAAGTGTATGAACGAGTAAGTCACTCTATTTATGATTTCAAGCTTTTCAGTAACAGCTCTGACACAATTTGTCAGGATGACTAGACATGGTCCGATTGCGAGAACGCCAAGGGAGTCACGATGAAGGCGCCCCTTAACCCTGACAAATCGCAATGGAAGACATACATGGCACACTCTTAGTTACGGCTGTGATTGCATCCGCCACGAGGAAAGAAGTCAGGCTCTTCTTGATACCGCTCTTTCCCCTCATGTATCTCTTCTCAGTATTGCTCATTCTACGTTTTATGACCGAGCAGCGCACTGTTCGGTTTGAATTTCAACGTCAAGAAGCGGCACCCTTCCGAATTGGACAGTGCCGAAGGAAGAAACGAGGATTAGCATTCGATTCGAGGACAAACGTTTCAAGCGGCCTATACATCTGCTTCGTTCAGAGAAGGCGGGAACTAATTTAAGGGATTCATGAACGGCTGGTAGTAAAAGAGAAAATTAACATGGCTGAGTCCAGGGAATGCCTTTCTTCTTCTTCTTCTGGGGCGGGCCCGGGGGGAAAGACCCATTTGAAGTTGTTGAACGCTACAGTTGCGGAACGGGGAAATTGCATAATATAGCTAAGGTCTTGTCAGTGGGTTCAGTTTGTCTTACCTAGTAGTTATATCTTGTTCATACAGTAGCGTAGGGAACATGTGCGTAACTGCCATCTGAAAGGGGTCTTGAGGCGTCACTGGTGTACCGAAGACTGCAGGAGAGTGAGGGGGATCTCATCGCGCACCGTCGTACGTCGGGGCAATTTCGAATCATGAGTTTGCTGATTATATGAGGCTGCGATTGTTTCTCTCTGCCGGGCGACTAGGTAGCAATCTATGGGGTCGAAACCTATGATACACTAGCACATAGGTATCAAGACCATCCGATGCCTTTAAATATTGCAGTAATCTAACGGAACAGGCTTTGCCTCTGGCATTGGGGACGGTGGACGTTTAGTAAGACGTCCAGCTTTACTGCCACACCTGTGAGCTTCGAACCCCATGATTCACTTATACATAGGCTTTAAATTATCTGAATCCGTATAAGTTGCATGACAATAATTTCGAAGATAGTGAATTAGAATGGTTAGACACCGGTAACAATAAAACCCGAATCCACGTCTACCTAAGCGGATTAAGGAATGACTCAAATAATTACTCCGTCTTGTAAGACCTCCTATTATTACCATAAGGCCTGCAGAAGTGTTAAAATATGGTAATGGCCAATATTTAAGCGAACAAATAGTTAGGCAGCATTTTGAAACACAAATTTTCCGGCCCTCGAGGCGTAAGATTTGGAAGTGTTATATAATCCATCGCCGTAAGCAATATTTTGCTATTCCCAAAACTGTCGAAGTACCTCGAAAGGGCGTCATCGGCTTCAGAGATAGAGGAAGACTGTGAGACGTTGGTTAAGGAGCCCGACTACCGGGCATCTGGTATCTTGCCCCCTGGCTTATTCATACCGAACTTTCCTCAATACTCTTCTACCATGAATGTTGTGTAACCCTGGTAGCTACCCGGGGGGTTGGTGTGTGGAGAGGATGCTTTGTGTTCTGAAATGCTGCCTTGCGAATTGCTTTAGTAGGCGTACGACAGGATACAGAAAAAAAGCATTTCATGTGCCCTGCTGTTGGACGGAGCTTGTCTTCAGGATCATGGGTTAAGATGCCTTAATGTAATTTCTGCCGCATCCTCGAATCGGAATGTTTAATGACAAAACCATTGGGATATATTCTGTCGTGCCCACCACGAAACCGAAAACATATGCGACCTTCAGTAATATTTGGCGCGTTCTTCATAAGCTCCTAGCTACAAGGTGAATGATCAGAGCCAGTAATGTTGGCAGTGGTCCCCGAGTCCCAGGGATGATTGAACCGCCGGCATCGAGGATGGTTACCTAGTACAATATATTATGTGGAATACCGAAAGCACATAACCCCCTCTATCCATGGCCGGTGCATTGCGACATACAACGCTGCGATAGCTACTCGACAAGCGAAGCTGGTATTATGCTTAAGTTAGAGAGGATAGCAACTGTCAGAACTTGCATCTTTATAAATTGAAAGACTCAACAGAAACTTGACTACTTCACGAGTTCGTGGCGGTGGACTTTATGCTGCCTCCCAACCTCTGGAGCCCTATGTGCTCTAAGCTACAAGATTCTGGAGTTGCTGAACACTCTATTGGCTAAAGCCGAAAAGGAGGGACGTTACAGCCAAGCCCTCTTTACGGTTAGTAAAGACCCGTGATCTCGCGACCAGACCAGGATCCGAAGAGAGGAGAATGTTTACTTTAGACGCGAAAGCGGCTATTTACTTGAAGCTTTTACCCCTCACTTTTCGCTGGATTCGGCATCCTTTCGCATGTGCTCTCATCGCTTACTTGCTACATCAAATTGACCTGTGCAATGCTATCGTAAAGTCACAGAGGTGATTGTTTTATACTGTATAGTTGGGTTCACATCGAAATTAATTCTTTTAAGCATCCTGGATGAGAGATAGGCACTTGGAAAGGAATAAAAAAGATTTCCTTTGTGGGGCCAAGGCCCGGCGATGCGAGGAATCCGAATGACGCGATGCCGTGATTTTGAGTTTAGAGACTTGCGTAAACCATAGAAAAACAGGGGACGGTCCGATGCACATATACACGGTTAAAAATGGCTCGTCCTTTTTCTGTACCCAATACCTATGCTTAGAGCTACGTATTTAGGTACTTTGTGACACTACCAACGTCATTGGATTGAAAGCTCAAAGCTTGCCGTCCGTCCCAAGGTTGCAGATAGCTCCGGCTGCGCCGCCACGCCAAGGGTGATTAGCTATCAAGGGCGGGGAATGCAATTGAGCCGTCTCATTGGATCGCCATCCCGAATCCTCTTGCATTCATGCAAGTGATTGTGGCAGGTTGGTCGGCTAGCCGTGCCATTGAGCAGGATCCTATCGGCGTCTTAGAGCCATGTTTTGGTAGTTTTCCTGTCAAGTTTGTGTAAACAATCATCGCGATCTTCACTAGTCCTCTTTTCTACAGCCTCGTGCTTTTTGCGGCCTTTTTTGAGCTGTCGTACGCAATGTCTTGCAACTTCTTGCGACGGTTCCTGGAAGACCAAAGTATTGCGCTGATAGGCTGTGACAAAGTGGTACGGACTGTGAGGATGTTGCCGAGCTTTTCTATCCATTTAACACCAAGAACCCCTTGGACATCCCACCCACCTCTAGAGCGGGAACCTGGGTTGGTTCGAACATAGGATGACCTCCAATGACGTTATGACCCCGACCCAGAAGATCGGCACTCTAGTCGTGTGATCGGATAGCTTGATGATAGCCCGCGCCATCACCAGGTCTGCCGTTCGAAACCCGTACCATAGGCCGGTCTGTTTCTAAATTCGGAATTAAAGCCCCGAGAAGGAGTGCTATCCAGGCCAGCCAGGTAAAACCGGCAGAGACAAGTCGGCAAAGCCCTGCATCGTCGCATCTCGGGACGATTTCTGGTGTTTACTCAAACTTGGTCCGAGCGGAGCGACAGTTCGGTGCTTACGTATCCTCATCCCTTGTTGAGACTAAATTTTTCTCTTTTCAGTGCGAATTTTCTTTTGTATTTATTAGTAGCCGCTCAATATGACCCGACTAAGATCGAACTGGAAATCATCCGTATGAGGCTCGTGCGTACGGGGTCCTGTGAAATGACGAGATGGAGCTCGCGCATGTGCGCCCCAGTCATTTTATGACACGGTGCCAACGGTTTCATTTCGCCTGTCGAATGTCAAGACGGTCTACTGTGTACTAGTAGTATTAAATGCTAACAAATTTGCAAGAGAACAAACGTCGTGCCAGTTTTCCTATTCCAAACGTGATGCCAAAATTTCAATATCAGGAACCCCGAGCTCTATCTACTCATGAAGCACTGCATAAGCTTGTTTGGCCCGTCAGACCACCAGGAGTCTTACTGCGGGCCCAGGACGTATAGGAGAACGTTCTGCGACAGTCCAATTTTATGTCCTTTTCGGTTGTCGCGCCTCAGCAACGCCGTATGACAGCCCATCCATGTCAAGACATTGCCGGGATGCAGCGTATTCACACGGCAACCAAAAAGAACTCCCCAGCGACGTACAGTGCCAGAATCCTTCGACCTGGAATGTTTGCGATAGCGTCGAAACTATCCACTATGTACGTCTCATAAGCATAATCATGCATAAGCATAAGAAACGCACAACTGGATGCTCGAAACTATTGTTTTAAGCTCAAATCCGAAGTCCCTATGTTCCAAGTTAAGGTTATCTGAGAACGTGGAAAACAAGGCGCCGGGTAATGTTCCCGGCTGGTCTTGTATGGCGAAAGTTTCGGGAGCGCTCCAACTTATTGCGACATCCGGTCAGCCGGTCGACTCCCGAATTTCGATGAAGATGAGAACTCTGAGGTCTGTAATAAGTTTCAAACGCTTTCGATCGGCTGCTGTTAGTTGATAGGTTCATATTACTACTTATGCTATGAGTCTTGAATTCTACGAATGGTATGAACATTGTCTGACTGAGACCGCCCACCAGCCACGTGGACGATGGAAGGGATACTTTATTCACAGACAATCCATTCCTGGTGATGAAATGGCTTGCTCTAGGCCCGGTCATCTCCGAGGTGAACCGACTGTCCGCCTATGAAATCTGGCAAACGGCTTGTTACGAAGAAGCTCATAGGGGAGTAGTCGGAATGATATGCCGCGTTCAGCCAGCGAAGGAAGCAAGGACAACCCTATCTGGCGGTTAAGGCTAAGCCCTGGGATTCATCCCTGTAGTTATAGGTCCCCGATGTAAGGTAGCATCTGGATGCAACCCTTCGAAACATTTACTCAATGCTCTCCGCTCACTGGCAGAACTGGCACTAGTCTCGGCGGTCTCAGCCGCCCAACCCTGCCAGCTCTGGGGTCGGGTCTCGAACCAATGGGCAATCCGTCAAGAATGCGATTCTTTGGAAGGGTGCTCTTCCAGGTGCGGCGATGGCGGGCAAGCAAGACGGCTCTTCGGGAGTTCGCAGTGCTTGCTTGGTTTGCTTGCTTGACTGGGCCCTGATCGTATGCGGCCTGCAAGGCTAGTGGAGCACCATACGCAGTGGCACAAGTAGGCAGAATGCTAATGTAGACTTGTAGAAGACTTCATAGATGAACTTAAATCAGGCTTTATCCGGCTCTATGGATGTGACCGATTGAGAGCTCATGGGACAGCGTCCTGACACCCAGCTCGGATAAGAATTAAGGTGAAGCCCCAGTTTGGAATAGCGGCACAGTAAGCGCGGGGTCAAAGCTGTATGTGGGTAGCTGAAGCTGACTGGTGGGGATAAAACGAAGCCCCTGATAGGATAGGGAGAGTCCCACATACGATCATTGCATCCCAAGAGCAACCAAAGTCGTATTATATACTTATAGATGTAAGGTAAAGAGCTGTATGGCGAGGATACGGCTTTGAACTGGGGACTGACTTCCTGTGCTCAATTGGCGGTTCTTTCCTATGTTGGTTGATACATCAGCGTCGAGATGCGATTAGGGATGAAACGGCGCCTGTGGCCTCGACCGTTCCGACTATACTAGAGAGCGAGTTTCTGCTGACGTATTCAGAATATGTATGGTCCCTACTTAGCGTCAAGGAATTGTCTGCTAGGTAGTTTAAGCCTGCCTAGGTAGTTTCGGACATGGCCTGGGCAATCACCTCAAAATTTATGTCTCTCTTCGTATGGGGTGTACTTATGTAAGTGGGTATGTATGTATGTATAACAAATAGACAAGAACTGCTGCATCGTTCAATGAACTATGGATCTCAGTGCCAGGCAGTTTCAAGTCAAGCGTAACTGCATATACACATACTAAAGCTCGGGGTCATGCGTATGCGTATGTATGCTGTATGCGTATGCAGACCTACTGCATGATATCTGTTCGATGGGGTTGCTAAGTTTCTGTCTAAAGCATGACATACATATGTACATACCGTAGCCGCAGAGGACTTGCTCTAGCTATGAATCAGGAAATGTGCAGTTGAAAGCTCGAACAAGTTTGGAAGCTCTGGCAACTGAATAACAGGCTTTCACCGCCTAGTTGTGCAGGTTATGATGTAAGATGTGCACACCTGCTCGCTATTGGACGCCTGTAAACAAGGCGCTTGACATGAAATGTGGTAACCAACTCCACTAACAAGTCCTGTCCAGGCTGTGAATAGACCCCCCGCCAACCCCCTAAAACGGACAAGCTAGCGGGACTGCCCTTGCAGGGCTTATGTGCATGTGCACTAACTTACAGAAGGTCCTGGGCAACCAATCTTGAAAAGCACCACCTAGGAATTGCCCTGACAACGGCGACTGACCGTGGTACAGGAACAGAAGCAGCTGGCAGCGAACAAAAACCATCAGCCCCCTCCAACTTTCTTTGACATTTCTCTTCCAGATTCTTCAGTCGCCGACGTTGGCAGTCGCTTTCGCCCTCATATCCTCAACCAGTGCCGCTTTTTCTCGACAATTTGATGCACGGTCTTTCAGGGTTTAAAAGACGTGTTACGGCATTATCGAAGGTCATCTCGTCTGTGCTCTAATATCGTAGTCGGAAGCATCTTGTGTTCTTGCTGACATTCCCGGCTTGGAACTCTCTTTGCAAACCGACTTCGAAGAGTTAATTATAGCCAATTCATATATACCTGTATACCAGCCATTGGTTTCCTAGGTAGAGGTATTTTGACAGACTTGGACCTTCGAATGTTGCACATAGGGAAAGCGGCACCTCCGACAATCCCTCTCCTTCCCCCTCCGGCGCCTTCTCTTCCTCCTTTCTGGTATCTACGGTAAGATACGGAACGGATACATACTGCGATTTCCTCGACTGCATCACCCTCAGGGGTCCAATTAACTCCTACCGAATTTTAATGCACAAATTTTCTATCAGGTTCAAGTACTCCAGACCCTGTATAGTTGAAACTCTTTATTCCCCGGCCGAACCGGACCGTCAAAATCCGATCCCTTTGTCGACCGTTACCGAGCAACGAATGCTAGTTTCTCTCCATCAACACAGAACTTAACAGTACCTCACCGCAGATTAATCGTTGGCTATTGATCAATCAACCGAGCAATCCTGGAGACAGTACATGCGCAGGAAAATCATCAAGAGGCGGGAAGCGTTGCACGATATCGGGAGCCGACGCTCGCAACTGCACACCTCTTACACTACGCAACCAGAAGTGGGAGAAGCATTCATTAATCGTGACAATAATCTCCACTCGTTTAATAGGCGTTGAGTAGGATTATTATCATCCAACCTCTGGTCAATTGACTTACAGTCCAAACTGTTGTCTTGCCGTTGTCGTTCCTACTTTCACGCCTGGCATCATGGAGTCTTCGCCCTTGGCCGCAATGCACCCGGCTCCCATTCCGACATGGGGCGCACATAGAGATGCTCCTTTGGAAAGAGGAAATCCTTTCAGCTCTGGCGCGTTTAATATCCGTGACCAATTGCAGCGAACGAAGCCTGATTGCTTCAACTTGAAGTCTGTCCGTGGTTCTTCTCCGAGTGCAAGCCTTGCTGCCGACTTATCCCAGAACTTTCGGATCGATAACGAGGCTAGGTATGTAACTTGAACCTAAGGTCTGCGTCATTGCTAACATGTTGTAGCCCTCGTTTCCCCACCCCTCGTCGGGCTCTCTTTACCTCGAGCATCTTTGGTTCTATGGAGGGTCGTGGTATGTTGCTGATATTGACCTGTCTGACCACTAATACTTACAATATTGACTAGGGAACATTAAAACGCCACCTTTACCTATCTCTTCGTCCCCAATTCGTCAGGGCGACATGATGGACATTTCTCCCCTTCCGCAAAAGGGATCGTGTAGCACGGCGATCGAGGTTACCTCGCCGACACCTGGGGAAGAGCCCGAGGATGATGAGATGATGGAGTCGCCTATTGCCATGGCCCGTCAACATTCTTCGCTCGACCTGCCAAGATCTTCGCATCATGAGTATGTTAACTTGAACAGGATATTTTGACATGATTCTTTGCTCAGGAAACTGATGATGGAATAGGAGCCGCAGGAGACTCGGTCTGAGACGGCCTTCACTGACCAGGACGAAAGGTCATTCCGCCAGTTCTGTTGTCCCACGCCTGCGCCCGGAGTCCCCGGTTTCGTCGTTCCGCTTTGGTGCAGAAAAGGTATTCTCTGCTGGCTTTGGTTCATCTTCGGCCCTCTCGCCGAGCGAATGCTTCCAGGACTCCCCCCCTCAGGAGCGGAGACCGCAGAGCGCAAATAGCCCATCGCCTAGTGCTGGCTTTTTTCGTTCAAAGCCCCAATTCGCAACTCTTACAGGAACTCGAGATGGTCGCAATGGCTCACCTTTGGCATGTTACTCTCGTCGTCCTGCGAACCCCTTCAGCCGGCCGCGGCGCCAATACCGCCGGTCTCTAAGCATGTTCGAGAATCCTGGCGAGGTCGTCAAAGGGAATTCAGAGGACTCACCGGCGCAGAAGGCTTTGCAGTCTGTCATGGATGTCGAGGAGGCGCAAGAACCTAGCCTCCCCCACTTCTTCAACGAGGACCAGAACGACAACATTCCCCGAATCAACCGTGGCACCTTCATTGATCTTATACAAGGCAAGTACAGTGACTGCTACGACCAAAAGATCGTAATCGATTGTCGTTTTGAGTACGAGTACGAAGGTGGTCACATTGATGGTGCTGTGAACTACAACGACAAGGAGTTGCTGGCTAAGCACCTCTTCGAGACACCTATGCCGGGAAGAACCCTCCTGATTTTCCACTGCGAGTACTCCGCTCATCGTGCCCCGATGATGGCCCGACATATCCGTGCGGAGGACCGAACCATCAACGCAGAATTCTATCCTAGGCTCTCCTACCCGGAGGTCTACATTCTGGACGGCGGTTACAGCGAGTTTTTCAATGAACATCGCGACTTGTGCTACCCTCAGGCCTATGTTGAAATGGATGCTGAGGAGCATGCTAACACGTGTGAACGTGAGCTGGGTAAATTACAACAGAAGCGAAAGGGACTCGGCCGAGCGAAGACTTTTGCCTTCGGCCATCGAGAATCCATGGTTGACGCCTCTCCAACCGCCCCCGCCAGACTAAACTCTAATCAGTCGCCATGCAGGATGCTTGGAGATTCGCCCATCCTCGGAAATGAACGAACCCCTGCGCGCCGCATGGCATCGTACTGAGTCTTTTCCATTGAATCGGAAGGAAGCCGTCTCTTGGGGCGAGATTCCATCTCCAGTCACCCCCCAGAGGTCTACTTACTATCCGCTTCCTATCATAACGAAACCCCTTAAGCAACTAATGTTGCAGTTGGTTTCCACCCCTACACTGTCTACGCAATAAACTCCTACTAGGAATGTCCTACCGGCGCTGGTGTCGATTCCATTCACCGGTCACGCAGGCCTGCAACCAATTATACCCCTTCTGTCGACATCATCAGAAATGTATTGGCATAGCATAGCGGTTGGTCGCGTTGCTCGGAGCTCAGTTGGATCCCGCATCTGCTTTGCTGCCCAGGAGCGCTTTGTTTATTTTTTCCTTTGTCACACGTTGCGTTTCGATACCACCACGCTGAGTGCAGTTGCAGTTCTGTCTCCCCCTTTTCATTTTGTCCGCTTTGCCGTGCCGGGTTACTCTCCCAATGTTGCCTCCATATGCACATTGACTTATACGCCCTGCCTCAAATCTTGAGAGCCCGGAAAGTCTCACTCTTCCTTTGTACTACATCTTACGACCTTTCACGATGCCGGCCCCGCGAGCTACTCGAGACTCCAGGGAGTCTATGTTACGATATAATCGCGATCGACTTTGACCCGACGATTCACCAAACACATGTTTTCTTGTATTGAGTATGAACCCACAACACAACCTCCAACCGATGCTCATGTCCACCACTCCTGCTCTCTTTCGACTAGCGTCACTCGCATGTCAGCATCTGCTTGGTGCGGTCCACTAGAATCGGGACCAAGGTGAAAAAAGAGAGCTATAGCCGGTAGAGCAATTACATGCGTTGCATCGCAGACCACTCAGAAGGATACGCAGATTGACTGCAGGTGGGGGAGGGGAGCTTGTTGGACCGGCATAGGACCGAAACCTGGTCTCCAGGCCGTAAAGGCCAGGACTACGGACTAGGCGGCGCTTGGTTTACAACGGCATTTGACACCTCCTTACACTTCTGTATTTGGTGCGGGAGTCATTGGTTTGACTTTCCTGTTGCCAGCCTGTACATTAGTCTCTTCTGCGCTCAACCGAAATCTGGCCTTGGTACCATTTCAGGAGCACGGCTGGGTGGGTGATTCCGTCACGTCCGAAGCTCCGTACCAGGCCGGCTAGTTACTAGGTATTTTCCTGTAGCCAGTTGGTAAAATGAAGTGCCATGAATGAATGAACTTAATGTTGTTGACCCCATATGCGGTGAATCCGAATTCGATGTTGGCATGTCGTTACACGTATGTTTGTTTCTTCTCCGTTTTAAGAGCCGGTCCATCTTCTATGTTCTCCTGGTTTTCTTTTACGCTCGGCCCGCAGTACGTAGCAGGCAGAAGGCGTCCCTGGAGGCACGCCAGCCCCATGCCGCGTTGGGACTCGACAAGACATATCCGTTTGGCGAGTAGACACCCAAAGAACCATATGGTGTGTTTCCCTGGCGGAATTGGTGAAGGATTTGGGAGCGTCTGCCTCTTTCCCGATGTGTTCTTCCCCGAACGTTTAACCCTCTGTAGCATAAGTGCGGGGAAGACGAGCGAAGAGCGCCATTCGCAAGCACCCTCGGGAGTGGTTGGCAGTGAATAACAATCTTCTGTATGATTCCTTCGGTCTATTGGTGTGCTTCTCTTCTTGGGTTAAGCATATTGTCCAGCCGTAAGCCTGTAAGACCTACTGGGGATGGCTGGTATTCACTAAGCCGGTGAGCATCAGGTTTGTTGTTAACATATAGGATGGCCTGGGCCGCCCAGCCAGGTAACGAATGACATTGGAATCCTCACCAGCATGCCTCTTCGATTTGCTATGAAGACTTTATATGACCATTACTAATAATAAGGATGCTTCTAGGGCCGAAGTACACTCTATCCAGGAGCTTACCTTCGGCATTGAGTTCGAATCCCTCGTTCGCGTTATGGCTCAGGGGTAACCAGGTAAAATGCATAATACCGGTGTTGTGCACAATGTATAGCTGCATAAACTCAAGGTGACCCTCGGGTATTGCATATTGAGAAGCCGCTTAACCGGACGGGGTCTCGGCTCGAGGGGCAGAAACTTTCGGCGCCGAAGACTCTTGGCCCAAACCTACACATGCTAGCATGATCGGTACGTGCCAACTCCCACCCTACATACTATCTGCCGGAAGGCCATAAGGCATTAGTCGCAACAATTTTTTAACGGGACATTAGCTTAAAACAGAAAGTAAGGCCCACTGAAACTCCACTTAGCTGTCCCTGTGGAAGCTGATTGGGTTATGTCAGCGAATAAAAAAAAAAAGACTGCCACCCACCTTCAAAAAATTGTTGCGACTAATGCCTTATGGCCTTCCGGCGGATATTTAATCAACCTTCGCTTAAAAAATATACTTTTCGAGGCATCCAGCCACCTACTCCGTTCTCGCCCTGGACACTCACTCACTTTCTTTCTATCCACAGGCCGCCAAGCACCAGAGAACATGATAACCATCCGGCCCCGGCGGGACTCCGACCTGGCCGGGTGTGTCGCCACGCTGCGAATGGTGCATAGCCTCAGCGGGTACCCCGTGGACGGGGTGGAGGACGCGCTCGGGTTCCTCTGGACGGACGACCGGGCGTGGGTCGCGACGCGGGACGCCGACGGCGCCATCCTGGGGCACGCGGCGCTGTCGAAGCCCGACGAGCGCAGCGGCCACGTCGCGCTGTGGCGGCAGCTACACCCTCCCGATTTCGGTTCCGGCTCGGGCAAGGACGACATCGTGGTCCTGGGGCGCCTATTCGTGCACCCAGAGGCGCGCGGGGGCGGCGTCGCGACGCGGCTCATCGACACCGGCGGTCGCGGAAGGCAGGAGGAGGGGCGCCAGAGCCGTCATGCTGGCTCTGCGGAAGGACCAGGACGCCATCCGCCTGTATTGCAAGCTGGGCTGGGTGCACTACGGGACTACGGTCTATAGGTTGGGAGAAGGCAAGCAGCTGGACGGCGAGTGTTTCGTTAGTCCTGAGTCGTAATAATCAGAGTGAGCGAGATCCCGTTTCGGTTCTCCGTGTAGCATCATTTGTAAGGGCGTAGAATTTGTATCACACGAATTTTAGGTGCCGAATAAAGAGACGTCCACCCGTAAAGGTCCGGACAGGGAGCTTTCGGCGCCTTCGGGGCTGAGTACTTTGTTATGACCTCATACCACAATGTTTTGGAACCTTTTTCGAATGACAGTACCCAATCGCAATAAATGAAGCGTCTACCGGTATAACGAGTATGTGATATTACATAGCTACTGTCAGAACCACATCAACCACATTCGGACTTGCGGCGGGAACTAGAGTGAATTACTAAAAGGAAAATTATCTGTCTAGATCTCAAGAGCGTCAAGTAGATAAAACTAGATGTTAGCCCAAATTGTCTCACCAAGATAATGGCTATTGCCAAGGCTGCTATAGCTGACTCCACCTATACGCACCGACTGTCCACTGTGGCTTAACATGTACAATACCGGATATGATAGTTATTGTATGTATTATGCCATTGTATCTGGCCCTTCCAAGGCCAGCACTTCCGCCCTTTGCATGAGGCTCGAAACCACATCACCGGGGAGACCCACGGTGGTGAGGAATCGATTGAGCCTCGTCCCGGGAGCTTCTGCTGCTGCACCGACACGAACAGCTCGGATAGCTCTCTCGAACTCCAGCGGGCCCGAATCCATAGCAAAAGCAGCGAGGGTCGTGCAGACCTGAGGCCAAGTACGCACGAAGTCGAGATTTCCAGGCTTATCCAAGTTACCTTCGGCCTTCCGGAACTCGATGGTGGCCTTGCCCATGATTTGGTCTTCATAGCGAAGATGGCTGAACCAATACGCCAGCCTGCCGCCCGGGCCGCCTTCGACCAGGTCGCAGAATTCGCCAATATCCGCTGCTCTCCAAAGTTTGTCCAAGGCGGCTCTCTCTTCGCCGTTCCCGTCGCCATCGGGGAAGCAGTGCTTGAACCCCTCGCCCAGCACACTCCCCGTGAGGTCGGGAGGCTCCTCCCGGGGTGCCACTAAGGAGCTGTGGGTTCTGATGTCGAGGCAGTGTTTGTTGTTATTGCGGCAGAGTCTAAACAACGGCTTCAAGGCCTCCTCCCCACCCAGGAACAGCAGGGAGTAGAGCTTCTGGCAGGCGAGAAGTGGGATGACCTTGTCGCCGAGGCCGACGTGCACGTGGAGGCCGCAGGTGTAGTTGAAGCTTACGTGCGGGTGGTCATGGAGTGCTTGGGCGACTCTGGAGCACTTCTCGCGCGAAGCGGCGTTATCGGGGAACTTAGGCGAGGCGACCTCGAGCCCTGCGTACTAGGCAGGGTCCATGTTAATACCGTCCGCCTTCACCGAGTCGTCACGCTTCACGATCCAGGCCGTGCACTTGTCCTCATTCTCGCTTCTACTGTTGTTGGTGACACGGAGACCATTCGAGGCTTCTACCGGATCTCCCAAGCCGAGTCCCTCTAGATATTCTTCGATGACCTTGGCGATGAGGTAGACTTGTTCGTTTTTGGGTCTTCGGCTCAATTCTGCTTTTTGTTTCTCCGTCAAGCCAATAAGATCGACGTGGACGAGAAACTCGAACTCAACGCCGAATGTTTTCTCAGGGGGGTTAGGTGCTGTCATGGTTGGCTACGGTTGGTTACGGTCGTATAATTCCCCTGAAGCAAGTTGATGGGATGATGGTGGCAATGATGGCCCTGGTGAATTTGACCTCCAGTTGGGCGCCCAGTTCCCTTATCTATAGCCGTGTGGCTCGCTCGAGCCTATGTTCCGCTCGTATCTATGTGCCGGGGATCATCCCGTACACGTCAAACTCGAAGTGATTCAATCTTGTAACTTAACACGTTCGTACTGACAACGGCAATAAGCTGTGCGGTGATTAGCTGCGTCTCTGCTTGGACAGCCATGGAGTCCGATCCTATAGTACGGTCGTACGTAAACACCGAAGATCATCCAATACACGTAGATATTACAATAACTCAACGGAACACACTTCGCCTCATTGAGCATCGGAAGCGGTGAGCGTCCAACAGGGTGTCCAGCTTTACTGTGATACCCGTGGGATTCGAAGCCCATGATTCACTGGCACATATATGTTTGAAATCAGGGAATTCACTTGTTCTGATTGTGAAACCACCGCACCGTTGGAACTATGCTCGAGGGCATCTCTATTCACAGACGCGGAGGCCTGATATTAGGAACTTGATTCATGCCTGCGTATTAGCGGCCTGCGCCTGACACCAATTCGTCCAATCCGAGAAGATGACGGGTTGCAGCCGGACTTTGCCTGTGACCCAGTCGGCCTGGGAATGGGCATAAACTGAAGCGATTAGTCGGATGTTCTCTTTGTCAGCGGCGAATAAGCGTGACGCAATCAGCAGACTAGCAGCCGACGCCGCCCTTGCGAAGGCGTGCGATGGGTGCTGGGAAGCCTCCTGGTGGACGTCCTTCAAGAGTTTCAGCAGCGCGTCGCGGTCCGGCGGTGGCGCCTCACCGCTCTCGCTCCGCGCTTTCTTGAGTGCTTTCGTGAAGTCGAGTATTATGTTTATCGATTTGTTCGCCAGAGTCTTGTCCGTGGTGGTGCGGACCAGCTGCAGCAGTGGCAGGATGATGTTGAAGGCCACAGGATTCGCCGCCTCGTGCTTGACGTAGATGTCGAGTAGGTCGAGAGCCCTGCGCTTGAAGTTGAGCACCGTTTCCTTAGCATCCTTCTTTTCCGACTTTTTCCCCATCCTCTTGGCCATTTGCTTGAAAACCTCGCCTAGCTTAGAATCGAGGGCCATCATCTCCGAGTCAGTCATGTCTGAATCGCTCTCGGACGATTCAGCCTCTTCGTCCTTATCGAGCCGATGGCTCTTCAGGAGTTTACCAAGAGCATCTTCTAAGTCAGCAGATCCCTGGGCATCCCCTTCAGGTTGCTCATCATCTTCCTCTTCGTGGCTTTCCTTTGCCTCGTCGTCTGCTGGTTCCGCTCCGTTCAACGTCACGAACTCGACGTCCGAACCAATCTCGGACATGTCATCCTCCTCTGTATCCTCGGCATATTCCTCGCTCAGGCCCTCTCCATCCGCGTCAACCATTTCCTCATCTTCCATATTCTCGAATAGGGCTTGATACCCCTTGGTGCTTTCTTCCGCCAGGAGCGGATCCGTAAGGAGTTGAAGAGCATCAGAGGACATTTGAGAAGTAAAAGCCTCAAAGACTTGCTGACTAGCTTGTCGCATCATGATAGATGGCCGAGAGGCCAACGACAGCAAGATCTCTACTAACAGTTCCGATGTTCCGGCTTCGCTGTTCTGCACCTTTTCCGAGCAGCTTTGCAGATCATGCAGAATGCTGATGGCGTCTGGAACCCCGTCGTATAGTTGTAGTAGGGTGATAGCATATAGTAATGCAAGACCAATAGACGTATCTGTGTCCTTCTTGCTCGATTTTTCGCTAGCTTTGAGCAGTTTCCGGATGGCTTTCAAAGCTGTGCTACGTTCTGCACTAATCTCGTCGCCCATCGAGACTGCGCTCGTGTCAATAGCGAGTACAGCATGGCAAAGCCCGCGGAAATCTTCCCGTCGTTTCGTGAGTCGTGCGAATGCGGATGAGAGCCGTGTGCGGAAGATTTCTCGTGTCTTTTCTGAGAGAACTGGCTCAAATTGCTGCTTGCTCGAATATGCACACGATGCCAGGTCCATAATGCCAAGTTCTATGACGCTCAGCTTATCCCCTACTGTCTCTATGCTGGGCTTAGCTTGAGTCGTCAACTTGAACAGGTAATGCGCGTAAAGTTGCCTCAAGTTTTCGACTTCCCCGGCCTCGCTCCTAAGCTATTTGTTAGTACAGTCAGAGCAAACATTAGAGTAGGATAACTTCACTTTTTCATTGTCACCACGGGTCCTCGAAGCAGCTTGAGGATAGTCTCGGCATTCTCCGGGGTAACCCATCGCAACAGCTTTTCAACTGTCTTTGAATTGGTCCGCTGGTCAAAGTTGTATGTACCAAATTTCCCAAGCAGCTCCTGTAGAACAGGGAGCAGGAGTTCCGGTGACTGCTCGACACACTGTTCGATTGATTTCAAGGTCTTCACAGCGGCGAGATGAAGATATCTGTCCTCCTTGGCAGCCTGGTTCATCAGGCAGGTCATGAAATTTCGAGCAAAGAGCTCTCTAACTAGCGATTGATGTCCCAGTCTCAAACCATCCAGGAAT
This sequence comes from Monosporascus sp. CRB-8-3, assembly GCA_004155055.1. NCBI lineage: Eukaryota > Fungi > Ascomycota > Sordariomycetes > Xylariales > Monosporascus > Monosporascus sp. CRB-8-3. The sequence continues at coordinate 12,920 of QJNZ01000303.1, read as the reverse complement.
TTTCGGAAGATCATGAAACCACGAAATTTCTGTCCCTCGGAAGCGTTTTTGGTGAAAAGGCCATCGTCGACCACAGTGCTCCAGAAGAGCTTGAATTGATTGCCAGACTTCCCCAGCTTGATGAGAGATGCGAGGATCAGGTCCCATACAAAATGGAGCTGCGCCGTCCAATTACTCTGCTTGATCTTAGTAATGGAGGCATCTTCGCTCGTATCTTGTTTCACGTTCTCTTTCAAGACTCTCGCCAACTCGGGCAGGCTACTAGCAGTCAGTGGATCTTTCCAAGGTTTGGAAGGGAACTTCATTCCAGGGTAACAATTCCGCGCCTTAAGCCAGATGCCGACCCCTTCGGCGGTCTTTCCAAGACCGATGTCGGCGAGTTTCTGGACGGTCTCTTCCGCCTTGCCTTGGCCCATTTGTGGCAATGATTCAACAATGACCCATGCGCATTGTGGCCGCAGCCAAATCTTCTTGTCGGCAAGCTTCAACAGGAGATTCAAGACGCTTTCCCATCTGGATGATTCGTTAAACAGAATCTTGGCCTCGACGAAGCACTGTAAACCAAATAGTTGACCGAAATAGGCGTCTCTCTCCTCTTGGCCGGGAACGCTGCCACTAGCTTGCGTTCTTTCGACCAAAATACTGAGCACCTTGTCGAATGTCAAACCAGCGTATTTCGATGCAGAGAGATTCTTAGGACCAAAGAGCAGTCCCAAGATCTCAGTCAAGACAAGACTAAATCCCACACGCGACGCATTTCGTGAGCTCGCAAGGCCCCGGAACAAGCGCTTTCCAAGATGTCGTTCGAGGACAGGCTCCGGAGAGCCCTCTGATTCCTCTCCACCCAGGAGACCAGTCACGAGGGCGTCGGCAGCCGCTATACGCTCCGCAATATCAGCGCTTCCGAGCAACTCATAAATGCTAGCTTCGCGCTTCCGCTCTTCAAGAGTTGGCTTCTCAGAGAAGGGTGATTTGTTCAGCTGCTGCTGACTTGGGGCTACTTCAAGGTCGCCTTGGAAATTGACTTCGCCGGAATGGGTAGTTTTTGGCCTTTTTTGGGAGGACTGACTGCCACCAGCAGCATTGCTAGCCTTGGCCTCGCGTTTTCGCTTGTTGCTTTTACCCATTCTCAAAGAATATGTTATGACTTCGACAGATGAGCTTCGGGGAATGTTGCCCTGCAGTATAATAAGATTGGGAAAGAGCAGCAAATCAGTAGGTACTTAGTCCCTTATCAGTAGCTCAGTGCTGCAGTCCATTGGAACTTTTTCTATGGTCCCGGATTCTGCCCCTTCGCGTCGTCCAGGAACGGCAGGCGGTCAAAGACGATTAGATATGTGATCCCCGTTAGCGCCATGTTAGTTTCCCAGACCCACTCAAAAATGGACATATGTAACTATTCACTTGCAGCAGACAGCCTTCAGCTTCTTCCTACGAAGTCAAACACTCAATGCTATTAAAAACAGCAAGTTACCAGTACTAGATGTCCCGAGTACCCGGGGATACAAACCTACCGACGTTATTAGCATTGGAAGATGAAAGATTTGGCTGGAATGAGAGCGCCTCCAAAGCAGAATTCAGAACAGACCACAAAAAAAGGCCTTGCCTACATATGTAGGTTTTCTTCAGGGACCTAAGCTCTCCAGGCGGGGGGATGCTTCACTTCGTCTCCAACGGTGTCCGATATCAATATCGCAAGGACTGCCATAAGGTTGTACCCCGTCACCCGACGCATCGGCGTTAGTTATCCTGGTGTGATCTAGGTGCGTCTTGGGGTCTCATTAATGCTTATACCAGTTCAGTTCGGCAGCGTCCAACCAAGGGTATTGGGACCGGCTCCTCCACTTAAGATAGAATATCGGTTACGCTTACTCTTGATCTCCGCCCCTGTGGAAGGCCGTACTCCGCATGGTAATTCCATCAACGGCGTGCAAGCAGCTAGTTGAGTTTGGACATCTCCCCCACATGACGATACATTGCTATGGTCAGAAAAGGTTCGTGATTATATTTAACCTTCCCGGTAGCAAGTTAGACTCCATCCCTTTTGTTGCCGTGTTATCTTCAATCTTGCCATTTTCGGGGGGTCCTAGCGGGACAACGATACTGCCCGACGAGAATTGATCTACGGCGCTGCAAAATGTAACGCAGATATATTGCTTACCCATTCAGGATAAATTTATCTTGTGAGGCAGCAAATCGCTATTTTCCTCGTTTGATATCTTACTCAGGTGTCAGATTGCATCAATCGACTATTGGAATGTTGTTAAACCCACCAGCGACGCCAGAAAGCCCTGATGCCTTGTCTGGCATGCATAGTGACTTAGACAGGGTGCCCTTGTGCTCTTCTCCTGGTTACGATTCTTCAGAAACTGGGACAGAGGAGTTGAGCTCCTACGGACCTGGAGGCTTTCATCCTATGTATTTAGGCGACCGCTTACAAGATGGGAGATTCAGGGTTGTCCATAAGCTGGGAAGCGGCAATCCCGCTACAGTATGGCTATGTTGCGTCGATTTAAAACGCACATTGGTAGCCGTACGAATCTTGAGAGCTGACCCCTCGGGGGCATTGCACCCATATTCCTTTCCCGGTCCGCCATGAGCGAAATCACGGGACGCAGAGATTGAAGATGCACCTTTCGTTTTACCATAAAGCGAATTCTGGATAAGGGTCGCAATGACCGACACTCATGTTTCGTTCTTCACTTGTTGGGGGTTCCTGCTACCGACTTCTAGGAAGATCTTTGCAAAACCATTTGCCACCACTATGGAAATGATGATGTTACCAAGCTTACAAGCACTCGAATTGCTTCACAGGATGGGTCTCCGTTCCGCGAGTGATTATCCAGAGAACCACCAAAGCACCTCCGTAACTGGGAAACGTACCTGACTAGCACAAGGCCTCGAAAACCATCATATCGTGATGAGATTGAAGATCGTAGATACACTGACGGAGGCGGATATGTGCCGCAATTACTACACCTAAATCAAACCTCTTTCGACAATGCGAGTCGTCATGCGCCACGCTACGTCGTGCGCCCGGCCTATCGGCATGAATTCGCCCATTAGGGTCACGCGACTTACAACTTCGTGCTCTTAAACCCAGAAGATTCATATAGCGTTACCAACCTTTTGAAGGCTACTATTTTGCCTGTCATCAGCCCTCTGAGACCTTGTTGGACGGTATGAGCAGTCCTACAAGTGAGACCTGGATGTTGGCATGTCTCATATGGAATGTTCCGGACCAGAAGTCTTCCTTTCAGGTATGAGGACGAAGGGGTGTTACAAAACATCGAAACATTCTTAGGCCCGTGGCCACAGCAGTAGCGTTCTCCGTAGCAGCGTAACTTTCCAGAGAATATGCAAACCGTGGAGTTAGAGGCAGAGGACAAGAGGACAGGTGAGATGAACAACAATATGGCTACTTCCAATCGAGGCGTAAAGAGCGCAATCGAACAGAGAAAGTATCCTGGCTCAGCCCAAACCGAAAAAGCAGCTAGTCCGGACATGAGACACTGTAAAATCTGGGACGAGAAAATGAGGAAGCATGTAAAGCTATCTGACATGTCTGACGACGCTGTGCTGTCCAGGTACTATGTGGAGAAATACGAACCCAGAGATCGCTCAGGTGATGTAGCTGAATCAGCACAATCTTTCTCTCGCGACGAGCCTCCCTTTCTGCCGCGGTGATCTGACCCATCGAGTCCGAGACTCCTCGACGCCGCTGCAGCAGGATCTCGGGACCGACTGGCGAGGCTGCCACGAGAACCCAGCCCGTACTGGCCATCGTTTTGGTCCGAGGACGCCTCGAACGACCCGAATGGGGCACTTGCGCCTACCGGATTCCCGACGAGGAGATACCCGTGCTGGCGGACCTCCTGGGAAAGATGTGGAAGTACGATCCATCGGAAAGAGCCAGCACAGCTGAGTTGCTAGAGCATAACTGGTTCAAGGATAGGGATATCCCGGACGCCGCATTTTCTAACTCTCTTAAGGACGAGGACGTCGTGGACTGGCCACTCCCTGAAGACACGTCGGTACTATGGACACTCGACGGAGCTGCCGAAGAGGATATACAATAAGCGGTAAAGGGGGAGGCATGCGGAAGCATGGAGGCCTAGTTCGCCAGCTGAGCCGCCAGATGCTGCATATCCTGTAGAGCATGCCCAGGCGACTGGCACTGGGGAGGGCAGTAGCCGGGTGGTAGGCGGAACGAGAGCGGCGGGTGAGGCCGTCGACAAGGTTGCCAAACAACGTGGGCAACCCGAACGGCGTAAAAGCAACACGCAGCGCGCACGGCGAGGAAGAATAAGGCGAGGAAACCGGCGTTTCCCGGAAAAAAAAAAAGGTTAAGGAAACTAGACTTGCGGGTTAAATCGGAGATAAGCTTGATGCTATAGACGCAAACAGATCTAAATTGACTTTCCCCTCCATTCCTCGACCTAATTTTTTCCCCACGGGATCCGAGCAACTGAATCTGGAACACCAGGACACGCTTTTTCATTTACTGGATATCGCCTGTTGCAATATATAACAGGATGTCACTGGGAATATAGTCCAGCAGATTGATACGCGATACTTCCGTGACATTGACGTGGCCTTGCAGATGCTGTAATATTAAGCTAGAGAAGGAAGTGCTACGCGATAGAGCATAAGTTGCGATTCCACCGCTAAGCTATGCAGCCTCGTGCACGCTTGGCTCTCAGTTGGGGGGATTTTTCTCATCGTCAATCTGGCGGATGTTCGCGGGACTGCAAATATGTAGAGCGCATGCGTGTCATGACATACAGGTTAGGAGAATTATGCTACAAATGCAAGTAAAGGCTTCGACCACTTATGTCCCAATACAAGCAGGAGATAGCTGGGGTGTCGAGAGGAGGTGTGGTGTTTGGAAGCCAAATGTGGTATTTCTTGCGCTGATGTATTGCCTACGAACCGCTTGTCGAGTCGCATGGCTGGCCTGAACAACAGACTCCGCCCATAATATTGACCACAACTCGTGGTCCTCAAAATGGCATTAGTCCATGTTCCATCCCCGGCCTCGAAGCGCATGACCTCTAAGTGGACGAATCACGAGCGCTCTTCCTCGAGGCTGCGTCTAACCGTCTACTCCTCCATCTTGTCATCATCCTTCTTCTCCTCTTCCTCGTCGTCGTCGTCCGATATGGCCTTCTTGGCATATCGCTCAGCCTCTTCTAGGATCTCTTTAGGGACGTGGACATGTCGGCCCTTGGTGGGGCCATCGGCGTTGCTGATCCAGCTCATTTCCAGCTCGAACTCCTTGTCCTTGTTGTCATCCTGCGCGACGTATATGATGCGCGCGGCCTCCTTGACGCCCTGCATCAGGTCGAGGTTTCCCGCCGCCAGGTTCAGCTTCTCGAGCTCGGCCTTGGCGGCCTGACGGCCCTTGCCGGTCGCGGCGCCATAGTAACCCCAGTACATACCGCTCGGCTCAATCATGTAGAGACCCGGTCCGCCATGCTTGCCTTCCACCTTACCCCCCGCACCAATGGAAGGACCAGACCCCACCTCGCCGTCGACCGGCGCCTCGAGTTCCGAGTCGAAGCCGCCTACGATGGCGGTAATTCCGAATGGTCGCACTGATTGGTATAGTGTGTATGCCTGTAGGTAGCCGCCCATGCGACTTGCCAGGTCTGATGTGGAGATGGGAGTCTTGAAGGTCTCACGCCAGGCTCGGGCCTCGTCGCGGGCGCGGTCGACGAAGTGATGGCCATCAGGGATCATGCCCGAGTAGACCTGTAGAAAAAAAAGTAAACTATCAGCGGGATATTGAAAGAAACAGCCAAGGTAGAGGCGACATACGGCACCAAGATGTCTGTCGATTGTTGCGATTCTCTTGTTCGCACCGGGCTTTAGGAGCTTAGATGTGACGACCTTCTCCACTGCCAATACCACGCCGTCCTTGCACCGGATACCGACTGATGTGCCACCATTCTCTACCGCCTTTACTGCGTACTCGACTTGGAAATTTCTGCCGTCCGGCGAGAAGATCGAGTTGGCAAGATCGTAGCCCGTTCCTATTGACGTCTACATGAGGGTAATGTCAGCTGCTAAAGTCCCTTCAGAGAGTGTCACGAAGCTTACCATGTTGAGGCTTCCGAGTAGTTAGAAGTTGGGATGCGACGAAGATTAGGAATCAAACAGGAAACAAGGCGGAAGTTGAGCTTGCGATTACCAGTGCCGGCAGGTGATGTTTGATGATGGGCTTCGAGCTTCCAGGCAACCTGACCTGCGCGTTGCGTTGATCCAATGCGTGTACGTAGTCGGGTACATACCTACCGGTAGTGGTCATAGCACCGAGCTTCAGCCACAGCTCCACGTGGGGGCACCGCCTGCGCCATTGATGGAGTGTTGAGGTACTTTTTGTGTTATTAACGTTAGGCTTGCGCAGCGCTTACAACCGCTTGCTTCCCTTGTGTCTACGAGGTTGCTTATGAGATTCTCGGGACTCTCTAGTCTTCTCGATACATGCATTCTGCTCGACTTAGGTCTCCCATACAAAGCCCTGGTATAATACGATCCTTCACTTAAGTTGCGATCGTTGGATGCGTTCGCCGGCATAGCCGTTTGCAAACCGGTATTTGAAACAGCCGGATGGAAGGGGAAATAACAGCTCTGCGGATTTTACTGCGACTAGGGCGGCGTAAAGTTAACAAGACCACGATACGAGCGTTGCCCGTGACCATCTCGAGCGTGCAAGACGGGAGCAACCAGCTCAACCACTTAGCATCCATAGACGCTTGACCGCCGCGGATACAACCTTTCGCACCGCCAAGGATGTCTTTAACCAGATGCCAGGTTGTCACGTCGGTATGTTCCACCTTGTGCTACTTTTCTGCCGAAGCGCGGGTCCTCAATGGACTGCCGGGCCAGTTGATACTACGAGTCCGAGGGCATCGGGAACGAATCCGGTGCGAGTTGCCGAAGATGGGATGCCACTTGCGAGCCTCTCACAATACTAATCAATCCATTCCTCATTACAATTCGCAAGTTGGTTTAACCAAGCATCCGAGCTATCATCCAACGGCGAACTTCTGTCACCGGCTCGCTCGTCTCTTCGTCCGAGCCCGTCGTCCTTTCCATCATCGCAGGGAGGCGAATCGGGGAATTCTATGCGCGACCTCGACGAGACACTAATACTAACCTCTGAGTTCTTCGGCGCAACTATGCGGCGCATCCTGGCCTCCAAGACGCCGCAGCAAGCGTCGAGGGCACGCTTCCCCGCGTCCTCCACGGCCTGGTCGGTCTGCGGCTTGTTCTGCGAGGACGAGCGGCGTCGCTTGGAGGCGCCCGTCTTAGCCAGCACACAGGCGAGGAAGACGTGCGCCTTGACGCTGGTCTCACCCCGGAGGATGCGCCGGCGCGTAAGGGCAGCGGCGTCCTCGATGGCCTGCAGCAGCTCGCGCCGCGACAGCGACGCCGCCGCCGGCGCTGAATCCTCGCACAGCTGCAGAAGGAATTCGGCGCACACGTTGATCGCCGCCGCCAGAAAGACGTTTTTGAACAGCCCGTCGCCATACACGCGCAGGTTAGTGTAATCGTCATGCGACGAGGGTGCGTTGTTGCTGCTGTCACGACCTCGATCTCTTCGAGGCTCGTTGGTGCTGCTGCCGTTGTGCGAGGGCGAGAGCAGGAGCAGGGAGCATTCTAGGCAGACCGCCCGCGAGAAGTAGTACTGGACATCACTGGACGCCTTGTGCGCATATTGCGCATGCAGTATCAGTAGGAAGCGCCGTGCCAAGAGGTCCTGCAGCTGAATCTGGAAGGCCGATGGTGGTGTGGGAGTGAACGAGTCAATCAGATCCGACGTCTCGCGGAGATAGACCGTGAGCTCGGCCCCCATGCGTTGGGTTGAGTCGTAGGGAATCTCGGAGCGGAACCGACTCAGCGCCTCGGCGATCTTGAGCCGGATCGGTAGCGATTTCATTAGGGCACACTGGATCGAGTTCTGCGTGAGCGTGGTCATCGGCTGCGACGCCGGCAAGGTCTTTGTCGACTCGCTGATCTGGGAGTCGTCGAGGTTGGAGGGGAGCTCGCACGAGTCGAGAGTCTCAGCAGGGATGACGGGGTGCATCCCCGAGTCGAGACCAGCCTGCACCGCTAACTCGAGCACTGTCGCCCACAGCCTTCTCCGGATCTCGGCCTCAAAGGTACTAACGGGAAGCTGACTAGGTCCAAAGTGAAGACCGATAGCCATGGCACTCTGCGCAAGTGATGCCGTGGTCATCCAGAAGAGGTCTCCCCCAACAGCGTTGGTGTTGGTCAACAGGGCAAGAACAAGCAGACACTGTGTCTGCACACCACGAAGGTCAAGGTGCTTCTTCCGAAAAGGAGCCGCAAGCCGGAAATGAGCAGCATGTATCCATTGCGTCGACTGTTCGTGTAACGTCGGGCCATCGGCACCGTCCGGCGATGAGGGGTCCTGATAGAAGCACGTACCGATAGCCACGACAAGTAGGAGCTGGATCTCCAAACACTCGCTGGCCGCTTGCGGGTTGCTCCAGTACTGCACGTAATCGCGCTTGAAGGTTGGTACATGCATGACACGGAATACCGACTCAAATGTTCGCAGGTACAGCTGCACCAACCGATCTGAAATCTCCCTCGGCGGCATGAATTCTCGAAGAGGCTTTGAAAGGAGGTGCGGATCTGGACCACTCTTTGCCTTGAGCCTCCGCGCCAACCTTTTGCATTTCTGTAAGACGGGATGGCCCTCGCCGCGAAAGATGGCTCTGCTGATATCAGCGAACAAGCCTTGTTGCTCGTACTTCTCCCCTCAGAGGACGGCGTTAGCTCAGGGACTAGCTAACCGGATTTTTGGTAATTTACCTTTCTGCAGAGCGTCATCCAATGACTAGGCCCGTATAACCTGGACTTTTGGAAGAATACCCTGGCTGGTTCTTGGGATGATGAGCTTGTTAGTTGCGTGGCATCTGGTGGAGCCAAATCCGCTATATGCATCACGCCGTCAGGCTCAGGCAAACCGCCAGCGGATACATCTGTGAAGGGTATAGTATTAGTGTCGACGAGCATACTGATTGGCAGCGTCATTGCACTAAGGCCTGCGCTATCGAACCAGCTTGGGGGCCCCGTGTCGACGGATGTAGTAGTTGGAGGTTCTGCGTTAACGTCGGCAGTGCTGGGGAAAGCATTATAGTAGTTGGCCGTCGTCGACGCTGGCAACTGCGGTCTTGGCCCGAATGCATGCACCTTCTGAGCAGCAGCTGATGTCGAGCTTAAATAAGGGGGCTTGATGCCGCCATCCTGATCGCTTGGGAAGCTACCACTGGTGGAATACGAGTTGTAGTATGTGCAGGCCGAATTGGACTGAGTACATTGGGTGCACGGAACGTTTCGATCACACGCGATTTTGCGCCGACGGCACTCAGTACACACGACGGCCTGCCTCCGCCTCTTACGCGAAGACCCGCCTTGGTTCGATTGTGCACTCATCTCACTCGCTTAGGTATTACACAGGACCCGGGAGTACAGGGGAAGGTTCGACAACAAAATAGAGACAACGATATACACAGACATCGTCTTAGAGAAGGACGAGATACCTCGGATGCGAAGGAAGGATGGAGCGCTGCCATCACGGCTCATCGCTACTGGCAGGGCTCCCTTAGCAGCATCTTTAAGGAGCTCGGCAAGCTGACCCTAAACCGATGGCAAAGGGGGGATGATAATTAACAGTCAGCAGTCACAGTAATCAAATGCAGGAAACGGGCGTAACACCCGTGTCATTCTAGGAAAGGCTAAGAGTGTCTGGGGGCGATCGGCCCTATATACATGATTACTACGTAGGTGTACAAGGATAGTTCCCGGACTGAGGCTGTCCTAGGCTGCAACTGTCAACTACAACTCGCAGGGGTATTCTTTGTTAATTACTGTCAGCTAGCAAGGGGTGCTAAACGCACCCCATATACGAAAAGGCTCCCTCTGATCGGAAGATATATGTTCCGTTAATAGGCTATACTAAATTTACACGCATACAAAAAGCAACCGTAATTAGCCGAATATAATAATATAACTAATATCCCTTATATTTAATAATTAAAGGTCTTATTAGTTTACTTTGCGTTATTATTAATTAATTAGCTATTATTAAAACGATATAAATTATATATTAGTATTAATTATTCGTATATTTTATTAATTATAATAATAACGCTACTATTAACGTCGTTTATTATTTATAACGGATTTAAAAATTAAAATCGTTTTAAGAGCGAATTCCAGATTAAAATGTATATTTTTAATATATAAACATATATCGATCTTAAATAATTACATCCGTAACTTATTAAATTAATAAAACGCGATATAACTTCGTATTTTTAAAAAAATCCGTTATACGATATAAAATAATATTTTAAACGGGTTTTTATTTATATTTATATTTTCCGAAAAAAAAAATTACGAAAAATCGATTATATTAATTAATTATTAAATATATTTAAAATAAGAACCAAAAATAAATAAACTTATAATTCGAACATTACGGCTTATATTTATAAGAATTATAAATACGATATTTTTCGAAAAAATATATACCGATTTTAAAAAATAAATTTTAAAGTTAACATTTTTAATAATTATAAAGATAAGTTTTGTTTAAAAAATATATAAAAATAATACGTTAATTAAATCCGGTAAGGTATATATTAATAGATTTTTAATTAATATTTAACGAAAATACCGTAAAAGACTAAAGTAAGTTTCGAAATTAATAAGGAAATTAGGCGAATAAATCGTAAGATAATAAAAAATTATAATTTAGGAATAATAATATAAAAATTTAAAATCGAAAACGATAATTATATAAGTTAATAATTTATATATAATATTAGTTTTTATTATAGAGATTTAAATAATTATATTTTAAATAGTAGAAAAGTTTAAGATTAATAATAGTACGATTCGTTATTAAAAAATAACGGTTAATTTTTTAAATTACTAGATTACATTTTATTTATAATTTATATCAAAAAATATTAAAATAACGTTTTCGATATTTTGTAAAATACTGGCGGATTTTTTAATTAAGACGATCCGGATTAAGAAAAGATTAAGGATAATTTTTAATCGTAAAAAAGGGTTTTAAGGCGTAAATTAATATAAGGTAATTATAAAAGTTTTTATTCGGACCGAAATAGTAATAAACGAAAGCATTAAAAGTTAGATATATAAAAAACCCGTTATAAAACGTATTTAAGCGTTTTTATAAATTTTCTTAATATTATTACGTATTTCTTAGTAAAGTTTTAGTAAATTTCCGTTTTAACGATATTATAGTAATATACATTTATAATCGAATATTTTCCGATTAATTTTTTAAAAAAAATTAACCGTTTATTAAAAGGTATAAAAAATAATTATTTAAAAAATAAATTAATTTTTAAAAGAAATAAAACGAATTTTTACGTATTTTTTAATTTTTAATTAACGTAATATAATAAATATTATGTTTTACTTTTTAAGGATTTTATTTATTTTAAGTTTAAAATTTACGATATATATTTTTAATTTTATCTCCTTAGAGGAGACGTAACCGTGAAACCAAATTGAACAAATAGATAAATTATGTTATCGATTGTTAAGCTTTACCAAACCTTAATTTTACAGCCCTTATCGACGACCATTCTTAACGGAATTCTGGACGGTTTTCGTAATCCGGAATAACCGGATAAATTATCGTTCGTAATTTTTTTTATATCGATTTAAAAATTAAATTTCGACGTTTTTAAGCCCGTTATCGTTATTTTCTAATTTTATTAGTAATTTTTCTATAAGCCGGATATTTTTTAATATAAGTTTACGTAAAAACCGATTATTTCCGCCGTTTTAAATTAAATCGTATTCGAAAATTAAAAATAAAACTTAATTTTTTTCGGATAAGTTGTTAATATCGACGGAGGTATCGATATATTTTATTCGGCCGATTATTTTATTTAAGTCGGGTAACTTAATTAAGATTATTTCCGTCGAGATTCCGGAGGTACGGAGTATTGGGATTTTATATTCGGACTTAGCCGGTATGCCCTGAGATTGATCGAGGTTGAAAAAGGTGGCTAGTCTGGAGTTCCTAGCTCTTTTTCCTGGCTGACATCTAATACTTTTAGTTATAAGATTAGTAAAGGGTTGCAAAGCAGCTATTTTATACGGACTTAAGGTTTACCGCAAAAAGCTTAATATCTCCTAAGTTATTATTTGTAAGGTACTTTGTATAAGGTTTACTGGATCGAAAAGTTAAAAAGTATAAGGTTTATTAGGGTCGAAGTTTGTCGGTATTACGTAATCGGCTTTGGGATAAGGCTTTTTGTAACCGAGATATAATTTATCGTTACCGCAAAAATTATTAATAGTTACCGTATTCGAAAATATTAGGTAAAATATTTATCGTATTAATTATTAATATAATTACTTTATGTTTTTGGCTTAGCTTAAATAATACGGCTTAAACTTAACGACTTTGTATATTTTTAATTTTATTAATAAATTTCTAAATTATAAAATAACATTTTAAAGTAACGAAATATATATAAAATATAATTTTCAAACCTTAATAGCTCGAAAACGTTACGTTTATGCAAGGTAAAGTGCTATTGTGGTATCTAGCTATATACAAGCTGATCCGTTCATTACATACATGTACACAAATGGTTCTGCACAAACGTAACCGGGGAACACCCCCTTAAAAACCGTCCCTTTTTGGCCAAGGGCCGGAAAAACGTAATACAGGTTATGTAACACGGCAACTAACAATAAATACACCCGATTGATTAATTGGTTCCCAACGCCCCCAATCGTAACTGGTTCTAAAGCCCCCAGCCACCCCTTAATTGTCGCCGACACGGTGGCGGAGCCGAAGCCCCATGGTCTAGCTCCTTTAGGCTGGCGTC
>QJNZ01000302.1:0-100625 GCA_004155055.1 Monosporascus sp. CRB-8-3 | reverse complement strand
TCGGAACCCCCCCACACGCCCCACCCCCCCAACGCGCCACCGTTTTCCCATACAAATCGCCGAAATCGCTATATTTTCAAAACATTATTATAAATCCAATAAAAATGATAAAAATGAGGGGTTTTCAAATTTCATTAAAAATTTACTAGACAGATTTTTTGAAATTATTTATGGATTACGTAATAAGTGGGTTAGTTAATACCGCACTAAAAAAGTAAAAAGTTCGATTTTGTATAAGTTTTTTGCGGAAATGAAAATTGTAATATTTTACCTTTTATAAGCTAAATTATTAATAAAACTTTATAATAAAAATTATAAACATAAATTTAAGGTTTATTTTATATAATTCAACCCAATTTATATATATATGTATTTTATTTAATTAATTATTAACAAAAAAGGAAAATTAAGTACAATATTTCTATGTCGAAATTCGAAATAATAACATAATATTTAATATCTTTATAACTGCAAGTGATATTAACGTGCAATTTAAAATTTATAATCCATTTATCACGGTATATAATATATTTTAAATTCATATTTTTATCTATTTTTTTCATTTAATTATTTAAAGTTTTATACCTTAACAGATTTGTTAGTAATTTGTATAGGAAAATGTTAAGGGGAAATTTTAAATACTTAAGCGTTTATTTCTTAGCGTTAACGTTAAAACGATGGTTTATAAATAATCTATTATTTTTATTATTTTTTAATTAATTTTATACTGGTAATTACTTATTTATATCTATTTTAGTTAATTAATTATAAATACGCGATTTTGTAGATTTTGTATGGGAAATGGTAGCGCGTTGGGGGGGTGGAGCGTAAGGGGGGGGTCCGACTTAAAGTAATAATAGATAAAATAATTAAAATAATAATTTTTATAACGTTTATAATAATAATAAAAACGAAAAATAATTTATTTTTAACGAGTTAAAAGATTTTTAACATTTATATTAAAAAATAATAATTTATAGATTTTATATAATAGTACGATGGCCTAATGGCTCAGTAGTTACGAGCCTGGGTGTGTCTTTTAATTGCGACAGGCTTAAGCACCTTGTTTCGGTTAATTCTAAGAGATAGCTAGTTTAAATCCAGCTTAAGTTACCGTTTCTTTAGGTGGCGCCAGCTTAGAGGAGCTAGATTAATTAGGGCTTCGGTTTCGTTACCGTATCGGCGATAATTAAGGGGTGGCTGGGGGCTTTAGAACCAGTTACGATTGGGGGCGTTGGGAACTAATTAATTAATCGGATATATCTTATCGTTAGTTGCCGTATTACATAACCCGCATTACGTTTTTCCGGCCCTTGGCCAAGAAGAGACGGTTTTTAAAAGGTGCTCCCCGGTTGCGTTTATATAAAACTAATTGTACATGTACTTAGTAAGTGGATTAGCTCCCTGTATGTATGTATATAGCTAAATACCTTAATAGCACTTTACCTTATATAAAATAGTACGATAAAAAAATTTTAAAGAAAATTTAAGGAGTTTTAATATTTAAATATTTTAAAACTTAAACGATTAATTGCTTTAATTTATAACTAGGCGAACGTTTTAAAGGAATTATTTTAAAAAGTATTATATTTTTATATATTTCTTTATAAGAACGGTTTAAATAAATTATTTTAAAATTTAATACTAAACATTAATATTATAAATAATATTAGCGATTTAAAACAAAAACATACGATGCTAAATATTAAGTTTAAGAGAAGTTGAATTATAATAAATAGAAAGTTTATAATTGTTTATTGTATTAATATCGTTAAGCAACTTTTAAAAAAGTTTAATAAAAAGAAAAATGAAATTATAATTAAATAGATGTTTTATAATCATAATTTTTTAATAATGGTATTTTCCGGGGAAATATTTTATAAATAAGGAAATTATTTAAACTGCAACGTTTTAATTAAGTTTAATAAAATTTAGTTATTAATAATCAAGGTTTTTCGTAAAGGGTTTCTTTTTATAATTTTATAAAAAGCCGGAATTTATTATTAAGGCCCCGGATTAAGAAACAATAAAAATTATTAATAAAAATCCGTATTAGAGAAGTTATGCGGTAAAGAACACGGCGATAATTTAATAAATAATTTAAAACGTATATTTTCGAACGTTTTTAAGAACGGAAAGGTTTTAATAATAAGCGAAGTTATAAAAAATAATATTTTTGCTATTTCAATATCGAACGATTAATATAGGTTATCAAAAGGTTTATAAAGATAAATTTAAGCTTTAATAGTATAGAAGATATTTTTATATAACGTATAAGGAAAAAAGAAATATCGAAAACATTTTTTATAAATTTTTAAAAATGAGAGAAGTATATATAAAAGATTATTTAATACATCGTATAATTAATTAAGTTTATTAATATAAATAATAAAGGTTATTTTAATTTTATAACAAATAATTTATTACGTTAAAAAAGTATTAATCGTTTAATAGTAAAAATAAAGTTTAATAAAATTTATACCCGTATATTATATAAATTATAAAGCGCTTAAAAACGTTATTGCCGGATAAAAAAGGTGAACGTAAAAAAATATAAATTTTGCGTTTTAATAATAATAAAAAGTTTCATATAATAATAATTAAAAACTGTTATTTTATAAAAAAAAAATCGAGTTAATAGTTTTTAACATATATAATTATTATTAAAATAAAATTATAAAGGAAGGAATATAGTTTTTATAAAATAAGATATATATAATCTTTACGTAGAAATTTAAAAAATCTAACTAAATTTTTTAATTTTAAGAATATTATCCTATTATTTTAATAACTTGAATAAAAACATTTAAAATATTATTAAAAGTAAGGCGTAAAAGTAAAAAATAAGAATAATAACGTTATTTTAAAGAATAATACGGATCAAAGAATTAAATAAGTTGAATATAAAAACGAACGCCCGAAAAACATTATTTTTAAGCTATATATTTTAAAGGCTTTAAATAAAACCTTAAAGTTAATTTAAGAATTAAAATTAACCTTAATTTAAAATGCTAAAAACGAAAGTGATAATTAAAACTATTTTAATAATTTTAAAAACGCTGTATAAATAATTCAAAACGCTTATAAATATAAACACGTAATTACTATATTAAATATTAATATTTATAAGTTATATACTTCTTCTTAAAGAAGACGTAACCGTAAAACCAAATTAAATAAATAAATAGATTATGCTATCGGTTGCTAAGCTTTACCAAGCCCTAACTTTCTTACAGCCCCTATCGACGACCATTCTTAACCGAATTCTGGACGGTTTTCGTAATCCGGAACAGCCGGACAAATTATCGTTCGTAATCCTCCTTATATCGAACCAAAAATTAAATTTCGAAATTCTTAAGCCCTTTACCGCCTATATCCAGTTTTTCTAACAGTTCCTTTATACGGTTAATATTTTCCATTATAAAATCGTTTAATTTTTAATTATTTTTATTTATATAAATTAAATCGTATCCGAAAATTAAAAGCAAAATCCGATTTTTTTTAAAAACCCGATTAAATCGATAAAGATATCGATATTTTTAATTTATTTTAAAACTTTATTAAATTTAAAGATTTTAAGAAAAACTTTTTTCGTAAAGATTTTATAGTTACGAAATACCGGTATCTTATAATAAGAATTATCCGGTATATTTTAGCTATTTTGATTAATAGGGATTCGAAAAGTTATAAGATCGATCGAAGTTAAAATCGTGGGATTGGTAAAGGGTTATAAAGCAGCCATTTTATACGGACTTAAGGTTTACCGTAAAAAGCTTAATATTTTTTAAGTTATTATTTGTATTCTGGGAGATTCTCTTTGCTAAACCAGCTAAAGTGTATAAAGTTTATTAAGGTCGAAGTTTGTCGGCATTACGTAATCGGTTTGGGGATAAGGCTTTTCGTAACCGAAACGTATAATTTATTATTACCGTAAAAATTATTAATAATTACCGGATTCGAAAATGCTGGGTAAAGTATTTATCGTATTAATTATTAATGTAATTATTTCGTATCTTTAATTTAACCTGGATAATACGGCTTGAACTTTACAACCTTGTATAAGTTATATACTATTATAAATAACGGGTTATTTTTATAAAAATTAAGAAAAACTTTTTATACGGAAGTTTTAAAATTAGGCTTTTTAATAAACTTATTTAAAAATACTTTATTACTACTAAATAAGTATAGAAAAAGAAATATATATTTGCATGAAGTAATTATATAACGACAAGATGTTTATTAGAATAAAACTGTAGTAAATACCGTCAGAGTAATATATTAAAAGATTTTAATAATGTTAGGCGTTTTTTTAATGGTATATATTTTAAATAAATTTTATTATTAGGTATTTAAACGGTAAGTTAATAGAAGATATTTATATAAAATAGTTTTTAATAGTAAAGGACTATTTTAATATATATTTAAACAATTTAAAGATATATAGGTTTTTTTAACATGGTTATTAAATTAATAAACTTATTATACAGTTTATAATATGCCGGAACTGCTTAATAAAAAAACAAAGAAAATATTTATAAAATAAAATTTTCATCCGTTAATATCAAATAATGCGATATATTATAATTCTAAAATAAAAGACGTTTTTATTTATATATAAATACCTTTTTACTTTTCGAATTTAATAGATAATATCTTAAAGATATCGCTAAAAAAAATTTTAAATACGACTTAATTAACCACTTAAATAATACGGATTAATATTTATGCGCATAAATCTTTCGTTGTTTTAACGGAAAATATTAGGTTAAATTAATAATGATGTATTAAAAGATTATTATAATTAGTGAGTTTTAATAAAAAAGTTAATATTATACGTTAAATATTATTTAAAATACGTTATTAAATATAATAACGTAATTAATAAATAAAACGTTTAAATATATAAGCTTAATAAAGATTTTAATTTCATAATTTATCTAAATAAATAAAATATAACATTTATAACGTTACTTTAGGTAAAGCTTATAAGTAACTCATTATTTAAATAGTAGAAATATATTAGAATTTTACTGAAATATTTAAATAATATATTAAATATGTTTTCTCGATATCGGAAGTTATAAAGAAATTATTTATAAAAGAAATGTAATAACTTAAGGTTATTTAAAATACCAAATATAAATTTTACAAACAATTATAAGTTAATGATATTTATGATGAGCTATATATTTTTTATAAATAAAACGTTTACTTTACAAATTTCGATGTTATAAAATATTAGTATTAAATATATTACGAAAATAAAATATATAAAAACAAGAATAACAGTTATGAAAATAATAAAGCTTTAATTCTTTTAATAAAATTAAGCCTTATAGTTAAAGGTTTTATTTTTATTTTAGAAAATAATATAAATACGTTTAAATAAATAGAAAAACGTAATAATTTAAAAAAAAGTTCTATTCGAATTGAATATTATTATATACGTTAGAAAGTCCGGAAAAATATTAATTTTTAATATATTAGAAATATAAATAATCCTGCCAACGAATTTATAAACTATTTAATAGGATAAATTTTAAGCGATTTATAACTAACCAAAAACTTTAAAAAATATACAATAAATTAAAAAATTATTTACGATTTAATTAAAGTAATTAATAAAAGAAATAATTCCTCTAGATATTTTTTATATAGGTAAAAAAAAGGTTCCTTATTAAAATTCGTTTTTCGTTATTAAAAGTAATAATTATAAATTCTTTTTATAATTACCCGAAATTACCCGGTTATTTAATAATCTTAAATCTTTAACTTTGGTAAAATTATTTGTTTATATATATTTATAACCTTTTATATTAATTTTTAAATAAAACCGTTATTATTTTATAATTAATTCATAATTAAGTAATATTGTTTAATTAACTCGAAAAAAACTTTTACTTGATAACTTTTTATAAAGGGGAATATAAAAAATAACAGCGATTTTTAAAAATTTTAACGTAATAAGTTAACGTATATAAAACGTTTTCCTATATTAACGCTTAGTACGAAATATTTCGAAAAAAATAAGCCCCGTATTTCGAGATAATTATAAAAAAACGGTAAAACGAAAAAACCGGTTGTTTAGTATAACGGTTAATTACATAGTTTTATTTTAAATAAAAATAATGTAAATAAAGGTTTAAATATTATATAAATTAAAAATTCTCCCAAGAGGAGAAGTGACCGTAGAACTAAATTAAACAAATAAATAGATTGTACTATAGGTTGCTAAACTTTACCAAGCCCTAACCTTCTTATAGGCGTCTCATTTTAAGGTAACTTTAGACTGCCCTGTTATGCCCCTATCGACGACTATTCTTAACCGAATTCTGGACGGTTTTCGCAATCCGGAGCAGCCGGACAAATTATCGCTTATAATCCTTTTTATATCGAACCAAAAGTTAAATTTCGAAGTTTTTAAGCTTTTTACCGCCTATATTTAGTTTTCCCAGTAATTCCTTTATACGGTCGATATTTTCCACTATAAAATCGTTTAATTTTTAATTACTTTTATTTATATAAATTAAATCGTATCCGAAAATTAAAAGTAAAATCCGATCTTTTTAGGAAAAATCGGTTAAATCGACAGAAATATCGATATTTTTAACTTATCCTAAAGCTTTATTAAATTTAAAAACTTTAAAAAAAACGTTTTCCGTAAACACTTTATAATTACGGAATATCGGTATTTTGTAATAGGAATTACCCGACATATTTTAACTATTTTGATTAATAAGGATTCGAAAAGGTATCGTAAGATCGATTAAGGTTAATAATGGCTGGTTTAAAGTTCCTAGCCCTTTTTCCTAGCTAACATCTAACACTTTTAATCGTGGGACTGGCAAAGGGTTACAAAGCCATCTTATGCGGACTTAAGATTTACCGCGAAAAGCTTAACATCTTTTAAATTATTGTTTATAAGGCACTTTATACAAGGCCTACTGGATCGAAAAGTTAAAAGGCATAAAATTTATTAAGGTTAAAACTTATTGGCATTACGTAATAATCGGTTTCGGGATAAGGCTTTTCGTAACCGAAACGTATAATTTATTATTACCGTAAAAACTATTAATAATTACCCTATTCGAAAATACTGGGTAAAATATTTATTGTATTAATTATTAGTATAATTATTTTATATCTTTAGCTTAGCCTGGATAATACGGCTTGAACCTAATAACTTTATATATAAATTAAAAATTTTAATCATTTGTTAATAAATTTTCTTAAAGTTTTAAATTTAATTTTAAAAATTATATAAATAAGATTACTTAATATAAAAGAGCGTATCGACAATTGGTACTTTTAAGTTCTCGCGGCTGGTATATCTGGGTTGTAGCTGCTACCTAGGATAACCTTTATTTAGGAAATATTCTTTATATAGCTAAATGTATGTATAAAAGCGATTACCTCTAGACTTTTTCAGTATTTTTTTAAAGCAACTATGCGTTATTCGCTAGATTCATACATTTAATTACTGTAAATACTGATATATATATAAATGATTTTAAATTTAATTAAATAAATATTTTTATTTTAATAAATTTTATAACTTATTTTCCGTAATATGAAAAAAAATTATTGTTTAAATTTTTTATATTATTTAAAACCTAACCTTTTCGGTACATTATACATTTTAAATCTTATAAATATTTATAAATTAATAACCGATAAAAAACTAATTTACATTTTAAGATATAATTTTTAAATTTTTTTTATTTTCTTTATAATAATAATTATTACAACGTAAATTATATAACCGTATATTTAATAATAAGCTTATTAAGGTTTTTAATTAAATACTAAAGTACCGTTTTTATTTATAAGGTAAAGTGCTATTAAGGTATCTAGCTATATATATAGCTAATTTATTTATTATATATATATAAATAGTTCTGTATAAATGTAACCGGAAAGCACCCTTTTAAAAACCGTTCCTTTTTAACTAAGGGCCGGAAAAACATAATGCGGGTTATATAATACGGTAATTAACGACAAGGTATACGATTAATTAATTGGTTTCTAAAGCTCTTAATCGCGGCTGGTTCTAAGAGCCCCCAGCCACCCTTTAATTGTCGCCGACACGGTAGCGGAGCCGAACCCCTAATTGGTCTAGTTCCTTTAGACTGGCGCTAATTAAAAAAACGGTAGCCTAAATTGGATTTAAACTAGTTGTTTTTTAAGATTAATCGAAATAGGGTACCTAAGCCTGTCGTAATTAAAAGAGATACCCAGACTCGTAACTACTAAGCTATTACGCCATACCGTTTTTATATATTAAGTAAATATAATAAATTTTATATAAATTTCATTAGAAAAATACGTATTTAAAGGTACGGTTATATAAATATATTATGATTTTAAAAAATATATATATTTAGAAATGAAGGTAATTTAACGCTATTTCGTATTATAATCGCTTTTTACTTCATTATATCTTTTAAACCTTTTATACCCCCGTTTTAGGTCCAGCTATACGGTATGAAAAGCTTAAATTTAATATTAAAAAAACCATTAAAATATATTTCGAAAAAATTAATTTCTTAAAATTTAGCTATTATATTTAATTACTTATAAAAAAACCTTATTTTAATTATTTAAAAGCCTTAGAAAATATTAAAATGCGTTAATTAATATATTCTATTTTCGGTTTTTGAAATATATATCTTAAATAAAGCCTAAATATTTATTAATAACGAATATAACGAATTTTCATCGTTCTAGATTTTTTCCGAAATTTGTAAAGTCGACGGCGATTCTTTATCTTAATCGGAAAGTTCTTTTTCTTAGCTTATAACGTATTTATTTTTTAGCCTTCGCCTTATTATATAGCTAGCATTCGATTATTATAAACGTTAAATAACTTAATTTTAAATATTAAATAATACCGTTATTAGTTCGTAATAATTTTATAATATATAAATTAACATTTCGTTTATAAGTTATAAAAGATATAAAAATAATTATCGTATTTATATTTTTAATAACGCATTAATCGAATTCATTTATTAATATAGTAATTACTTAATTATATTCATTTTTAATAACGGTATTAACTTTTCGGTTATTCTAATAAGATTTTTTTTTTCGAAATTGCCGGAAAAATATTAAATTATATATAAAATCCTTATAATTGGTTATATGATATAAACGTAACGCTTTAAGCCTTTAAAGCTTTAAAGTAATATATTTACTTTTTCGAATTTTTTAATTAAAACGTAGTTATTTTTTATATATACTTTATTACTTTAAATCGTTATATTATAATTTAAGAATTTATTAATAAAGTTAAAAATGTATATCGTAAATCTTAGATTTAAAATAAATTTTTCTAAACGGTAAAACGACAGGTTTATTATATTATTTTTATTAATAATTAGAAAATATATAAAAATTCGTTTTACTCCCTTTAAAAATTAATCAGGTCTATATTAAGGAATATATAAAAATAACATAGTAACGTATAATAACAGTTTAAATAAGCTTTATAACGTATATCTTAAATATTTATATTTTTACGTTTTCGTTTATTAATATTTTAGTTTAAATATATACTTTTATAATTACTTTATTCTCCTTAGAGAAGACGTAACCGTGAAACTAAATTGAACAAATAGATAGATTATGCTATCGGTTGCTAAGCTTTACCAAACCGCAACCTTTTTACAGACTGCCTAATTATGCCCCTATCGACAACCATTTTTAACGGAATTTTAAACGGTTTTCGTAATTCGGAATAACCGGATAAACTATCGCTTATAATCCTCCTTATATCGATTTAAAAATTAAACTTCGACATTTTTAAACCCGTTATCGTTATTTTCCAATTTTACCAGTAATTTTTTTATAAACCGGATATTTTTTAATATAAATTTATATAAAAGTTTATTTTTTCCGTTATTTTAAATTAAATTATATCCGAAAATTAAAAACAAAACCCAATTTTTTTCAGAAAAATTATTAATATCGATCAAAATATCTATATATTTTATTCGGTCGATTATTTTATTTAAATCGAATAATTTAATCGAAACCGTTTCCGTCGAAATTCCGGAGGTACGGAATATTAGGACTTTATATTCGGATTTGGCCAGAATATTTTAATTATCTTAATTAATAAAGGTTTAAAAAGTTCTAAAATTAATTAAAATTAAAAAAATCGTAAAACTAGCGAAAAATTACAAAGCAACCATCTTATACGAATTTAAGGTTTATCGTAAAAAACTTAACATCTCTTAAGTTATCATTTAAGATTCCTTTTATTAAACCGTAAAAAGTATAAGGTTTATTAAGGTCGAAACTTATTAATATTATATAATAATTAGCTTCGGAATAAGGCTTTTTGCAACCGAAGTATAATATATCGTTACCGTAAAAACTATTAATAATTACCGTATTCGAAAATATTAGATAAAGTATTTATCGTATTAATTATTAGTATAATTACTTTATATCTTTAATTTAGCCTAGATAATACGGCTTGAACCTAACGACTTTACATAATTACTTTATGGTCTAATGGCTTAGTGGTCGCAAGCCTGGGTATCTTTTTTAATTGCGATAGGCTTAAGCACCCTGTTACGATTAATTGCAAAAGATAGCTGGTTTAAATCCAGCTTAGGCCACCGTTTTTTTTAAAGGCGCCAGCTTAAAGAAGCTAAATCATTAAAGCTTCGGCTCCGCTACTGTATCGGCAACAACTGAAGTGGTTAAGGGCTTTAAAAACTAATTAAATTAATCGTATACGTAATCGCATTTATTACCGTATCAGAAAATTCCTATTAATCGGGTTTTTTATCCGGCCTTTTAAAAGGTACGGTTTTTGGAGGTACCCTCTGGTTACGTTTACAAAAACCAATATATATATATATATATATATAATAGATAGATCAGCTACGGTAAATACCTAACAGTATATATTCTTATAATTACTTTATTTCGATTTATATTTTAAAACTTTTCTTAATTAAAATTATTTTTATTAAAAGAGTTTATAAAAATTCTATAAGATGTCCGAAACGTTACCTTAATATTTCGTAATATACACGGTAATTAGGTTATAGTGTAATAATTTAAAAAGTTAACCGCTATTTTTTAAGAACTAATTATATCGTTTTCGATTTTAAAATTTTTTATTTTTTAGAAAGTTATTTATTTATATTCCGATACTAGGGGTTAATATTATATATAGGTTATTAACTTATATCATCGGTATATGCGTTTTTAAAATATTATATTATTATTTTATACTTTATTTATATAATTTCATTATTAACTCCGAGGTTTATTTTAATTTTTCGTAATATTTTCGTTATATATTAATTAAGAGTTTGTTATCGTATAATTTACCGAATTTAGCTTGGCTGGCGTATTAATCTCGTACTTTTTTTCCTGGGAAAATTTTTTTTTTAATTGCTAAAAATATAAACTCGAAGAGTTATTTCGTAAAATCGTTAATTTTTTTATAAAGATTTTTGTATTTCCGATTTCCGTAAGTATACGTTGTAAAGTTCTAAGTATAGCCTTATTTGCTTTCGGTAATTATTTTAAGGGTATTTATTAGATAATTTGTTCACTTAATCTTTTCGATTTATATGGTTTTTTTAAAATAACGAATTAGTTATTGGCGTTAATTAACGAATTCGTTTTCTTAGATAGGTAGTTATATAAGGTTTTATAAGTTTAATAATTTATAAAATATCCTATTTAAAATTAATATATTGCTAAAGACTAAACGCGTATATTTTAAATTAAAAATTCCCTGTTATAATTAGTTTAATTTTTAAGTTTCTTATAAATAACGAAGAACGTTAATAATAGCGTTATTATTATTAATATATAATTTATATCCTTTTTAATAATAATTAATTAGTTAATAATAATCCGAATAAAGCTAATAAAAATTTTGTTTATTAAATATAAGAGATAGTAATTATATTGTTGTCTTTGGCTAGGTACGACTGCTTTTTTATATGTGTATAAATGTAATGTAACTTATTAAAAGAATATATATTTTTCGATTATAGAGACCTTTTCCGTTTCTAAAGTGCGTTTAGTACCTCTTACTAGTTAAGAACATTCGTATCTACTTTAAAGCTTAAACTTAAAAGAATTACCCTTTTTTTAATTAACGTATTATATAAACGAGTTAGCTATATAAGCGAGTTAGCCATTTTTTAGTATTTTTTAATAATAAATTTAAATAACCTAATTATAACGTAATAAATTAAGTTATATTAATTAAATTCTTTGTCGTTAAACGTTTTTAAAACTTCCTTATAAATGCGCGTATTATATCCGAGCTTATCGTAAATGTTATATTTTTATTTTTTCCTTTAATATTTTTTATAACGATTATTCCTTTTTATATATAAAAGCCTGTGTTATTTATAGTAAATTCTATTTTAAACATGTATATTTTTAGTTTTTCGGCGTTTATTAAGAACGTAATTCGTTTCGTCAAGGTAGCTGTTTTTTTCTTTAAAAAAAGCGATTTTATATAAAAGTAATAAGTTATTCTTTATTAAAAGATAAATTAATTTAAATATTTTAATCGGTGAGTTACTTTAACGATTTTTGATTTTCTTTTTAAAATAATAATTTTGTTAGGTTATTTTAATAATATTTTTAAAAGTTTTTATAAACAGAGAAATAACGGAAGTTGTAAAGCTAAATAGAAAGACAGTTAGTATAAATATAATTAGAATTTTTAATATAGAAAAGATATAATTTATATCGAATACAATAAATTCCGTTTTGGTAAATTCGAATTTAATATTATTAGTTATTAGAGTAATTTTAAACGCGTTATAAAAGCCGTCGATAAAATTTTCTTTAGTAAGATAAATAACGTCACGTTATATAAAATTTTCGATATATAACGAATAAATACGTTTTAATATAGAAAAATAAAATATGTCGAAAAATTAAAGCCGATTAAAAATATAAGCAGGTATATAAAATATAATAATATTATAAATATTAAATTAATTTTCGAATTCGAACGAATAATAAGTTTTGTAATTATTAAGGATGAAAACATATTTCGAATTTTTAACATACGTTTTAATATATTTATTTAAATATTTAATTCATTTTAAATTTAGTATATTTATTATTTAGCCGGTTTAATTTATAGCAATTTTTTAATTAAGTAAAAATGGGTTTTCGGCGAACTACGGAAGGAAATAGTTTTTTTCGACAAGAATAATAAATCAAAAGAAGGCCCAGTTTTAGAAATTAGTAATTTATATTATTATAAATTATTTTTAACTTTTTCATGAAATTTTTTTAAGGTTTATATATTTTTCGGTATTTATAATTATTAAATTTATTTTATTAAAATTATAAAAGTCTTTTTCCAAAATATTCTACTTTACGATTATAATTTAAGTAAATATAAATTATTTACGAAATGTTTTTAAATTTTGGTATAGAATTTATTAAGAATTTATTTTTTCATTCAAGCACGTTTAAAATTTTTTTTTTCCGTTAAATAAAGCTGAACGCTTAGTTAATCTCGATACGTATTACGATATGTTAAGTAAATAATAAATTCGTTATATTTTTAATATATTAAAACCGGACAAAAAATATTGGAGTATTTAAATTGAGGATTTATTCGATAATAAATTTTTTTTCAATTAGCCTTAGTTTTCGTAAATTAGTAATAATATCGAGTTTTAAGATAAATACGAGTATTATAAATAAAATAAAGTTTGTTATAATTAAGTTTGTTTTAGTCTTTTTTATAAGCCGTTATATAACGTTAATATTAAAAAATAGATTTTAAAAATTAAAAGAGAAGAAAGTTAAATAAATTTGCCGATTTACTTATATAATACGTTAACGTTATTTATATATATAAATAATAATATTATAACTTTTTCGAATTAACGTTAAAATCTTTTTTGTATAATTACATTAATTACTTTAAAAAAAATTAGTAATATTAATTGTTTTTAATAATAATATATTTGTTTTAATTTAACGCTTTTATTATTCGGAACATAATAATGAAAATTTCGCGTTTATATTTTAAAATTTAATTTTTTTTCGTATCGATATAAACGCAATATTATAATTAAAATTATTTATCGTTATGATTATTTTTAAACGAATTATAACTTAATCTAATATTTAGTTAACTTAATTAAAAAAAACTTTGCGAAAAAAGTTAAAACAAAATTTAAAAAATTTCGTAAAAACGTAACGACTAAAAAAGGCAAAAGAAAAAAAAAAAAAAAAAAAAAAAAAAAAAAAAAAAAAAAAGAGAAAAAGGAAAACTATACTTACTAGGCTTAACGTGCCACACATATAAACGAGAGATATATATAAGCAAGCCGCTTTTTAGCATTCCGTAATAATGAATTTAAATAACTTAACAATAATATATCGTATTAATTTAAATTAATCGGATTTTTTTTTAGCTAAATATATTTACAATTTTTTTATAAATACGCGTATTATATCCGGGCTTGCCGTAAATACCATATTTCCGTTTTTTCGTCTTAACCTTTTTACGACGACCTCCCCCAATTACTGTTAGCTGTATTTTTTTATTACCTCTTTTTTTTTTGGGCTAAAAAAACAAGTTTTTTTTATATAATAAATGTTTTTTTTTTAAAAAACGTTTATTTTTAATTTTACGACGTTTACTTAAAATATAGTTCGTTTTGCGTAATTAAACATTTTTTTCCCGGAAAAAAGCGGCTTTATATAATAATAATATATAACTTTTTATTACAAAATTAACCGATTTAAATATCTTTATTAGCAAGCTACCTTAATAATTTTTAATTTTCCTTTATAAATAACGTTTTTATTTTATTATTTTACGGATATTTTTAAGGGTTTTCGTAAGTAAAAAAGTAAAACCGGCAAAGGTTAACGGGGAGATAATTAGCGTAAATATAATTAAAAAAATTTCGAATTCGGAAAGGACGTTATTAAAATCAAATAAAATAAAGCCAGCTTTTACGAATTTAAATTTAATATTATCGGACGTTATAATAACTTAGAACGTATTATAAAAGCCGGCGAGAAAATTTTTTTAATAATATAAGTATAATAACGTTATATTAAGTTTTCGATATACTGTAAATAAATACGTTTTAAAACAAAAAAATAAAATATATCAAAAAGTTAAAGCCGGTACGAAAAATACGCGAATATATAAAGCGTAATAATATTATAGCTAGCGTAGTATTTTTCGAATTTTATCGAATAGTAGTTTTCGTAACCGTCGAGGATAAGGAAACGTTTCGAACTTTTCGTACGCGTCCGAATATATTTATTAAAATACTAGATTTATTTTAAACTTAATTTATTTATTATCCAGTTATTATTATTTAATACGATTTTCTAATCGGTTATTAATAATAAATTATCGTAATATTAAAACCCAAAATAATTTTTCCTTATTATAATAACAAATAACGGTATAACTTAACTTTAAAAATTAATAATTTAAATAATTATAATTTATTTTTTATTTTTTATTACGTTCATTTAAATCTTTTACGTTTTTCGGCATTAGTAATAATTATACAGGTTATTATAAAAAGCTTTATTAAAAATTTAATTTCGTCGAAATTATAAATATCTTTTTTTGCAATATTATATTTCGTAATTATAACCCGAATAAATTCGAATTATTTACGAAATAATTTTAAATTTTTAAATAAAATCCGTTAATAATCGATTTTCCGATTTAAATATGTTTAAAGTTTTTTTTGCCGTTTAATAAAATTTAATGCTTAATTAATTCCGACAGGTTCCGTAACGCGTTAAGCCAGCAATATATTAATTATATTTTCAATATATTAAAACCGGATAAAAAACGCTTACGTATTTAAATTAAAGATTCGGTAGAAAATCGATTTTTTTTTGGTCGGCGTTAATTTTTACAAAAGAAAGATAATATCGGCTTAGGCGTATTTACCGTTAGAACGGTATATTAAAGTAAAATATAGAACTTTATAAATAAAATTAAACTTTTTATAATTAATTTTCGGGTTTAGTTTTTTAATTTAAATAATTAGGTTTATTTTCGCTTTTTTTGTAAAGCGTTTTATAACGTTAGTATTAAGAAATGGACGATTAAAGATAAATAGTTGGAATAGCGAAAAAAGTTTTTTGCTTATATATGTCTCTCGCTTATATATGTAGTACGTTATATTTTCCAAAATATAAAATATTAAAATTATTAAAATTTTTATGAAACTTTTTTTGTTAATATAATAAAAAATAAATTTATAATCGAACGCCTTACCGGTTTAAAACCCTTATACGAAATCCTTACTATTAATATATAGTTATATAGTAAAAATTAACTATAAAAAAGGGAAACAATAAAACCGAAATATATGAAAACAAAAAAGGATAAATGCAATATTTAGCGGTAATCCTATTCGAAATAAACGGTAACGGAAAAATAAAAAATAAAAATATTTATTTTTTATATAAGAAAGAATAAAAAGCTATTTTAAAGAAAAAATTACAACACGGCTTAATTTCGTAAAAATCTTTATATAAATAAAAACTTATATCGTACGGTTTTTATAAAAGAAACGAGTACGAAAAGTTTTTTTTAAGAAAATTAATAATAAATCCGATTTAATTAATGAAAATAACGTTAATAACAAAAATATAATTTCGGGAAAAAATAATAATAAATTTATCAAAAAAAGGAACTTTTTAAAACTAAAGCGAAAAATAATAAGTTCGATTTTAATATTAATAAAAACGTATCGGGCAATAAAGGAATAAACTTCTAACCTCCGGTATTTTTGTTACAAACTACAGAAATAATATCACTTTTAACTAAACGGTAAAAATAAATAGAAAGAGAAATCGAATAAAAATAAGCTTATATCGATAGGTAATTACTGTTTTAACCGGGTACAAAGCTTTAAAAATATAAAAAGCTAATAAGTTATCTCGTTAATAATCTTACGGATATTATTAAGGTTTTGAATTTTTAAATAACTTATACGGTACTTAGAAAAAAAAATAAACCCTATAATATTTAATAATATAAAATCAAAAAAATCAAAAATAATTTATTTAAAAACTTTAATCGACGGAGTTTAATAATTTCGGTCGAAATAACTATACAAATTTATCTATACGAAAAGAATTAAGAAAATAAAAATTAATAACTTCAAAAAAGTTATAAAAATCGAAAAACTTGAAAGATTTTAAAAGAATTAACATTTTATAGAATATTTCACGTTTTAAAATAATAATAACAGCTTTTTTAGCTTTTAAGTTATCGGTTTTATAATAAAATTAACTACTTTATTTAAATTCGCCATCGAAATTAACCATATTCTTGATAAAAATCGGAATTAAAAATATAAATTATAATCTTTAAATAAAAGGAAATTAATTAATATAAAATCTTTTATATATTTCTTATTACGTTATTAAGTTTTACATCTTTAAGAGTTCGCTATTAATATGTTATTATACCTTAAAAATAAAACCCTTAAATAAAAAATGATAAGAACTTATTAACATAAAAGTACTTCAATAGAAAATTTGTAAAAAATAAAAAATAAACATTATTTTCAAATAACTTTTAAAATATTTAGTTTCTTTAAAATTTATATACAAGTTAATAATTTCTTTTATATTCGAAAAGCTTATTAAAAATTTTATATACAGTTATTACTTTTAACTTAATATTTAATTACCTTTAATCCTTATTTTAACGTCTATATTTTTCTATAACGTATTATATTATTTGTGTAAATATTTTACATTTGGTTATTTTACGAAATTAAAAATTAATTAACTACGTTCTTTACCGTTTCGTTAAAGATTATAATTTATAAAAATATTATAAACTTTAAAATAACGGAAAAATAATAGGTATAATCGAAAGTAATATAATAATAATAAAATTATAATGTCGTTATAAATTTTTCTTTAAATTTCCGATTTACCCCGTTTAAAATCTTTTTCCCGAATTTGTGTAAAACTTTAGAATTTTTCGGATTATAATTTTTTTTATTATAAGTCAATATTGCCGATTGTTTTTAACCTTTCGTAATATACGTAAAGCCAGTATAATAACGAAAATAACCGTTAAATACTAAATTTGTTTTTAAATCGCAAATATTTTTATATTCTATAACTGATAAATAATTTTTTATAAATTAATAAATCTATTATTTTATAATATTATATAGCGAAAATTACGTTTTTAAGTCATTATTATTAATAATCGTTTAAATAATATTATTTTCGTTAAATTTTATTATTAATTTGAATTATTTTAAAAAATGCGATAATTCCGAGAACAAACATTTTACTTTAAATATACGTTATTTTTATTTAATACGTATTACGAAAATCACAGTTATAATAAGCTAAATTAGATATTAAACGTCTTGGGTCAGTATTTCGCATTCAGAAAATGGTGTTATTAGGCTATTAGTCCGCTTATTTTTACCCTTAACCCCGTTGTCGTTCAAAGCCTTAAGCAGTTAGTAAACCTAGTCGTACGGTTTATATTCGCAGTCATACCATAAGTCCTAGGTAATAAGGGTACAACTTACATCTAGTAATACCAAATAACCAAAAGTAATTTAAGTAACCAAGTTGCTATTATAAATTAATAATAGTTAAACTATAAGAATAATAACAAACGTATTTATACATCGATCTCTTATTTATTACTCATCGTTATTGTTGCGGCCTTGTCCACCGTAGCAGCTCTTATACAGTTGTAAGCACCCAGCTCATTGCTGCCAATGCGATCAATCGCCAGTCTTTTGCCCTTTGGCGTAATGGCGCGGGGTGCAGCCGTAACATTAGGTCAATGTTTCATTCCAAGGACGCCAGGACTGATTATCAAAGGTAGGCATACACCTGACCATATCTGGAGGGGGCTGCCATGTGATCTTGTCCTCCGCAGCTGGATCCCGGTCAGTCCACTGCCACGTGTATCCCTTCTGCTCCTTAATTTTGCTACCCTTTTCGTTCGAGTACTCCAAGTTCACACTGGGCACAACGGCGATCTTGCCATAACCTTGGAACCACATGTCCTTACAAAAGAGTTGCGGTTCGGCCTGATGGCACTCTCCTGCGCTCGCCCGGGCCTCGCGAAATGTAACCTTCCCTTCAACTAGGGGCTTTGCCGAGAAGGCCACGGCCCCATTCCAGCACGAGAACACTTGGAACGGCTTGTGCGATTCGAAAAGTGCCCGAGACTTGGGCTCGTTCCAGAAGAGATTCTGCGCCAAGTCGTACGTTACCGTGTCTGGCGGGATCTCGAAGAAAAGGTCCCCGTTAATCCCTCGTGCGACGTAAGAATCGTAGAATAGCGACACGCCATCATCGTTCCAAATCCAGTCGAAGGCGCACGTCATGTCTGCACCTAGGAACCGACGCTGGTGAATAAGCTCAAGGATGTCCTCGGCGCAGATGGAGACGTCGTTTAAGAAGATAACCGTAGCGTCGACGTAACGCCCTGGGTCATTCAGCATCGGCTGGAGGGCCATGTTTCGCAGTTCGGCAAGCCTGCCGAACCGGCTACCGGAGAGGGGGTCAATGGTGTTCGAGAGCACGAAATGCGTTTGAACGCCTACGAGTTTCTCCAGCGCAGGCTGCAAAGCTGCTAAAACTTCGGCGGTACCATCAGGAGAGTTGCCTTCGACGATCGACACGGCGCAGTGTTCCGGTCCAAGGAACCGGATGGCCTCTACCATGCTTCCAAGGAGCCGCGGTAGTAGTAGGAGACATTCCCGAAGATTGAGCGCAAAGAAGTACCGTGTTTGGGAACCTGCAAAATAAGGCGGCTTCAAATATTTGTACCTCGAGGAATCTGGTTGCGGGCATTCAAGCTTTGGCAGGTTCATATCACCCGGCACCAGGACGGCTTTGACATACGCAGTGATGTTTTCCCGCGATAGTGCTGCATTTTGGCCGTTGAGGCCAATTAAGGAAATATCATCGGAGCTCCAGCCTTGCCCTGAAGCTAATGAAGTCAGAGGAGCGATCTGGTTCTGAGAAAAAAGCGAGATAAAAACGACCAATATGAGGCAGCAGGCTCCGGTAAGGACCTTTCGACGAAGCATGGTCCCTATTTGTGAAATATCGATTTTTGCCGTTGATTCCCAACAGACAAGAAGGCGCGTGTCTATCCATTGCTCTTAAAACACTCGAAGTCAAATCTCCTCTGTTGGGTGGTTTCCCCTTACTCATTTAGACATGGTCTGAATCAGATGCTGGTTGGCGGAACTACATGCGGATCTGCCGGTCGTTGTTGACGATCCGGACTGTCGGTATTGCTCTAGCCAATCAAATGGTAAATTTTAGAAGAGGGCGCGTATCACCAACTTCTTCTTGGCTGTTATTGGTTCATAACCCTGACGCCGAGGTTTTGGCGGCAAATCTAAACGGTTGGTCGTTCAGAAGCACCAACATCAAAATGAATGGTTATGCGCTACTTAATCATGTCGTTGGACACAAACAAATTCACGGCGATCTAATGAAAACCGACAGATGAAAGCTAAGTATTCAGCTAGGGCTGGATTTCTCTTTGTTAAGCCTGTGTCCCTGAGCCCTCTTTGCCATTGACGATGTTTCTGCTGATTTTGAGACACTTCAGCCTGGGATGTTTCCTAAGCGCTGCTGCCTTTACGGCTGCGACGATTACAGCGATGACCACTTACACGGAAAGCAGGCGCAGCTTCAACCCAATCCGAGATGTCTAACTGCGGTTATCTTAACGGAGATCCCACTAGGAGCTGGCTGGCGCCTTCGGGTTATAATTGTCGTATAGACATATCGCACGGCTTATGGGGGTTTTGTCCGACGACCGTTATTGCGGTAACAGATTATAGTTTGGGTTATATTCAATACGTTTACTTTGATAGTATTAATATATTAGTAAAATGCCCATTTCTTTAATGTTTTATCGAAAGTAATTGGTTAAATTTTAATTTTAAGTTTTTGTTTAAACCTGGTCGTTAAAGGTGTTTCTCTTACAGTTTTATAATTCTTAATAAATAATAATAATATAATCGAATTTTAAAAGGTATTTTACATAGCGTAATTATCGATCGCTTACTTTTTTTTAAAATAAATTATAAAATAAAAGATAATTTTATGATTTATATATAATTTTACTTAATACCGGTTAGTTTTAATGTAATATTAAAGTTCTTATTATAAATAAAATAATTTCATTTCATATTATGTAAATGATAAGAATTAAAAACGATTAGATATAACATTTCTTAATTATTTTTTCAATTAACTAATACTTTTAAACTAAAATCCTAAATATCGGTTTTTAGTTTATTAGTTTTTTTAAGTTATATATTATTAGTATAAGTTCGCTAATAAAAAGAATTTTAAGTTGTTAAAAAAACTTTATAAGTTCTATTAAATATAATATAATCTTATTAAAATTTCGTATGAATTATCGGAAGTAGTTAGCAAATTTAATAAATACTTATATTTCCTTAATATTAACAGGTATTTTTTTTAATTTTTAATTACGATAAGTTCTTATATTTATCTTAATACATCTTAAGCTAATCATATGTTTTAAATATAATACTTTTTAAATATAAAATATACTTGTCTTCTATTAATTAAAAGGTTAATATTCTATAAGACTTAAAATATTTTTTTAACATTATTTTATAATTTTATTTATTATATTTTAATAGTTTCGTCTCGAATTTATCTTTAGAAAACTTTTTATATAAAAAATAATATTATAATATTATCATTATCTGTTCCGTTAATGTCTTAACATCTATATATATATTATCGTTTATTTGTTGAGATTTACTTTAAGATCTACGATAATATACCGTATTTTTCAATATATTTTTCATTTTTATAAATTAAATATTAAACCCTCGTAGGGTATATAATTCTTATTCTATTAAGAAATTATTAGAAATTTTTGTATATATATTTTTTTTAAAAATCATATCGTATTCTATTAATAAAATTATATTAAAATTACTAATTCATTTTCTATTAATAAGAATTTAAAATTAATAGTATCTGACGAAATTTATGTATTATCGGAAGCGAATTTTTAGTTTTCGATATTTTCGACTTTAAAAAGGTAGTTTTAATATAATAGCTTTAATTAATATACAATATCCGGGTTAATATCATTTGTAATAATTACTTTAGTATTTATTATTACGGTATACCAGTTTTTCTAAATTTGTATTTATATTATAATAATATCGTCTTCGGTAACTCTTATTACGACGTTTAAAGTTATTTTAAAATATTATAATCTACCTTTTTTTTCTTTAGTTATTTCGTAACTCTTTTATAAGTAAAGCTTTTCTTTTAAACTTTTTAAAAAAGTTTCTAGACTTTTTACGTCATTTATATTTTAAGTATTTAATTTATTTTGTTTTTTTTTCTTTATTTTTTAAGTTGTTCTAATTATTATCGTTACATTTATTTCTTTTAATAACTAGATTTTAATTAAACGTTTTAACTTTCTTTTTATCTATTTTTCTATTTTTCAGATTAGTATTAAAAGTATATTAGAAATATAGGTTAGTAATAGTCTGCCATCCATATTCTTTTACAATTTTCTCTATATAAAATTTTGCTTTTTCCGTTTAATAATTATCTTAGTTCTATTAATATTATAAGTTTTCCTATAAGTAATTCCTCTTTTACGTATAACTTTTTATTATTACTATTTTATCGATTTAATTTTATATCGTTAATATGTATAAATATTATTACTTTCTTTCGTTTCGTAACTATTTTTTTTAATTAATAAAAAAAATATTTTTATTAATATAAATATATAATAGTATAATTATTTCGTATCTTTAACATAGTTTAAACAATACGGCCTAAACCTAGTCGACGTTATATAAATGCATAATTTTTAAGCTATATATTTTATACATTTATTATAAATATAATAACAATAAGGTCGACAGTTAATAACGTAAAGCTTTCCGTATTAGATTTTTTAATCAAATATAAATCATTGTTTTAATTATAAAATCTATATATTTATTTTATATATCTTATACTTTTTATTCTAACCGTTATTTATAACCCCCCCCTATTAAAAATGGTATTAAAAACGCCGTAATATCGATGAACTTTTCCTAGTTTTTATATTTTCTTAATTAATTACTTCAGCTAGCTCAGGCCTCGCTCGCTTATAGCTTATGTACTACTTTTTTTTTTACCTAATTAAAGTGCGTATTCCCTTATTAAGCGAGCGAGGCCTGAATGTTGCCTTATCGTAATCAGGACCCCATTTTAGAGGTTGTGGCTGCGCCTACGGCGCAGCAGCCGTAGCTACAGCTAGAGCTTTTGTTTAAGAAGTATTTGTTAAGGGTTTAATGTATTAATTAAACCTTTTTAAGAAACTTACTTACAAAAACAATAAAACCTCTAAAATAAGGCCTGATAAAAAGTTATAAATTTTTAAATTCGTTTTCGGTAATTTTATATGAGTTTTCAAAAATTATTAAAATAAATTTTTTAAATATAGCTTTAAGTTAACGTTACCTATTTTATAATTGCGAAAAACTAATATAAAATTAAAATATTTATTTTTTTTATATATATTTAGTCTTAATTAAAATACAATTAATATTATAAACTGGAAACAATGGCCGAAAATCTCGTTTTCGGAATATTATAACCCTTTACCCCCTCCGGGCTAGTATTACGATAACATAACTTTACGGGTTAAAACAATAATATATA
This sequence comes from Monosporascus sp. CRB-8-3, assembly GCA_004155055.1. Lineage (NCBI taxonomy): Eukaryota > Fungi > Ascomycota > Sordariomycetes > Xylariales > Monosporascus > Monosporascus sp. CRB-8-3. Next base: position 76,886 of record QJNZ01000302.1, on the reverse strand, counting down.
AGATTTAAAATTACCTATAATAAACCCCGAAATATATTTTTTTTCTTAATTAATTAAGTATAAGTAACATATTTAAAGGTTTAAAGTAAACATTTTAAATTTTCGAATATTTAATTTTCTAAAACGAAACGTTTATTTTTATTTAATAGTTTTACCGGTTTTTTGCCGATATAAACGTAATTAACCTATATACTAATATTATATATACGGTCGATATCTTTATAAAAATTTTACGCCATTAGTTTGTTTACTTTATATTAAGCGTTATATTTAGTAGGTAAGGCGGTATTTCGCGGAAAAAATATGTTAATATAGTATATAATTTAATTTTCGGAACGTTTAATATTTTTTTTATTATTAAAATAAATTTTAGTAAGTTTTTAATTATTTAAGTTTTTTTTAATAATTAACTTAATTATTATTTAAATAATATTATTAATTAAATTAACGGAAAAATAATGAGTTTTTATATTAATAATTTTATATTTTATTTTTATTTTAATATTTACGGATATAAAAAAGCTTAATTTAAAAATGTTCGATTATATAATTGCCGGATAATATAATTATTTTATTTTTGGTCTTAAATAGGTATTAAGTAATAAGTTTTAAATTATTATATTAAATTTTATTTTTAAATAACGATATAATTTGGTTATTATTAACGAAATATATTTATTATCGGAATGAAAAGATTTCCCGCTTAAATATATTAATATTCGTAATTTACCTTTTATTTTTTTACTTATATATATTAATTTGCGTATATAATAACTATTAGTAATATTATATATAAAAAAAAAGCAAAGTATAACGGTTTTCGTTAAATCGGCGGTCCTATTAAATATAATTATAAAATGGAAATCCGGCGTTTTAATATTAATCGGCTCGAAATCGATATTATTAATTTCTTTATATTTAAAAGTTAACGTTAAAATTAAATATATTTAAATTTCTTAATAGCAAATATTTCTGAATTACTAAGTAATAACTTTAAAACTTAATTTAATAATTTACGTAACGTACTATACATATAAGCGAGAGATATATATAAGCGAAAGACTTTTTCCGCCATTTTAACTATTTATTTTTAATCGTCTATTTTTTAATATTAACGTTATAAAACGCCTTATAAAAAAAGCGAAAATAAATTTAGTTATTTAAATTAAAAAACGAAACCCTAAAATTAATTATAAAATACTTAGTTTTATTTATAAAGTTCCATATTTTATTTTAATATACCGTTTTAACGGTAAATACGCCCGAGCCGATATTATCTTTTTTTTGTAAAAATTAACGTTAACCGAAAAAAAATCGATTGTCGACCGAATTTTTAACCTAAATACGCAAACGTTTTTTATCCGGCTTTAATATGTTAAAAATATAACTAATATACTACTAGCCTAACGTATTACAGAACGTATCGAAATTAACTAGGGGTCGAATTTTGTTAAACGGCAAAAAAAATTCCAAACGCGTTTAAATCGGAAAATCGATTATTAACGGATTTTATCCGAAAATCCAGAAATATTTCGTAAATAATTTAAATTTATTCGGGTTATAATTACGAAATACGGTATCGTAAAAAAGGATATTTATAATTTCGACAAAACTGGATTTTTAATAAGGTTTTTTATAATAATGGGTATAATAATTACTAATACCGAAAAATATAAAAAATCTAAATAAACGTAATAAAAAAATAAAAAATAAATTATAATTATTTAAACTGTTAATTTTTAAAATTAAGTTATACCGTTATTTATTATTATAACAGGGAAGAATTATCTTAAATTTTAATATTACGATAATTTATTACTAGCAACCGATTAAAAAATCGTATTAAATAATAATAACTAAATAATAAATAAATTAAATTTAAAATAAATCCAGTATTTTAATAAATATATTCGGACGCGTACAAAAAATTTAAAACGTTTTTTTATTTTTAACGGTTACAAAAGTTATTACTTAATAAAATTCGAAAAATATTGCGTTAGTTATGATATTATTACGCTTTATATACCCGCGTATTTTTCGTACCGGTTTTAACCTTTTAATATATCTTGTTTTTTTATTTTAAAACGCGTTTATTTGTAATATATCGAAAACTTAATATAACGTTATTATATTTATATTACCAAAAAAAAAACTTTCGCCAGCTTTTACAACGTATTCCAAATTGTTATAACGTCCGATAATATTAAACTTAAATTCGCGAAAGTTAATTTTATTTTATTCCATCTTAATAACGTTTTTTCCGAATTTAAATTTTTTTTAGTTATATTTACGTTAATTATTTTCCCGTTAACTTCTGCCGGTTTTATTTTCCCGCTTGCGAAAATTTTTAAAAATATCCGTAAAATAACAAAATAAAAACGTTATTTATAAAAAAAATCAAAAATTATTAAGGTAATTCGCTAACAAAAATACTTAAATCGGTTAATTTTATAACAAAAGGTTATATATTATTATTGCATAAAGCCGTTTTTCTCCGGGAAAAAAACGTTTAATTACGCGAAACGAATTATATCCTAAACAAATATCGCAGGATTAAAAATAAACGTTTTTAAAAAGGAAAAATACATACTATATAAAAAGGATAAGCTTTTTTAGCCCAAAAAAAAGGGTGGTGAAAAAATGCAGCTAATAACAACTAAGGGGGGTCGTCGTAAAAAGATTAAAACGAAGGAACGGAAATGTAACGTTTACGGTAAGCCCGGATATAATGCGCGTATTTATATAAAAATTATAAATACATCTAGCCAAGAAAAATCCGATTAATTTAAATTAATGCGATATGTTATTATTAAGTTATTTGAATTTGTTGTTACGGAATGCCAAAAAGCGGCTCGCTTATATATATCTCTCGCTTATATGTATAGCACGTTATTATTATTAAAATTATTGTTTATATTAATAATAAATCGAAAATTATAAATATAAGTAATTATTTAATTAAAACGTTAAAAATCTGGAAGTATTTATTAAAAGTTATAAAAAGGGTTATTAAGTTTTATAAGTTTATATATACGATAAATTAAAAAAACCTAATAACTTTTTTCGTATAGTTATATTTACCGTCGCTTTTCAATTCAATATAAATATTTCAGATAATAATTAAATGGCATAATAAAAAATATTAAAAAGTTTTTTTATAAAGGATTTATAATAATAATTTAATTGAATAATTCGTAGTTATAAACGATTAAATATAATTAACTATAAATAAACCATATTATTTATACCTTATTAAGCGTTTAATAAGTATAAAATTAAATTATTTATTATAAAAAAGATTGAAATAACGAATAAAAACCTAAACTTAATAAATTAAAAATCGTATTATTTATAAAAACATAAAGGTTACCGTAAGAATCGACGTAATAAATTAAAATAAAAAAACGATACGTAATTTATTATGGATAACCGTAATTAAAACGAAATAATTATCGAATTTTATTTTTATTTTTTTAATTAATTAAAATATTATTCGTATTACTCGTAAATTTCCGAAATAGATTAATATTAATATGCGGACCCGGATAAAAATCGGGCTTTAAAAACATATATTATTTAACGGCGAATATATAAGTAAAGTGATTTTAATATATTTAAAAAAATAAAGCCGTTATATTAAAAAAGGATTTTAATAACATTATACCGGCTGGATTTTTTTATAATTTATATACGCTTAATTTTATTTATATACCCAAACCTTTAAATTTAAAAATATTTACGTAAAAACCGTTAAAGGCCAGTTTGTTAAAAAAGATTACTTAAGAAATAATATAATTTTAATATATATAACGGACGAACGAATTACTTTTTACGTAATTATTTTCGTTTAATAATAAAGAAATAAAATAAATATTTATTTTTATTAATTTTAAACGGTTTTTATTTAATTTAAAACGTAGTCGAATAAATTGAAACGATTTCTGAATTCGATAAATAATAATTTTAAAACGTTTTAAAAAATCGTTTTTTATCTGCGTTATATTTAATTTATAAAAAAACCGTATTTATTATTTTATAAAAAATACATGAAATCTTTTGCAAATAACAGAATTCGTTTAATTAAAAATAAAGGCGTTATCTCCTTATATTACGGACCGATTTATATAAATTACGAATTATTACCGTTTTATAAGTTCGACAAATTTTGGAAAAATTACGGAATTACCGTAAATTACGTTAAATTTTAATTAAGGTATATTATATATAACCGCTTAATTTAAATTAATAATTAATAATTCAAATATTAACCCGGTACGCGGTGTATATATTTTTATAATTTAAAGTTATAACCCCGGTTATAATAATACTTATAATTATATACGTAATTTACGGTATATTAAATAATTTTAAATATAAGTTTACCTTATTTCCGTTATTTAAAACGTTAATATAAAACTTATTATTTTTTAATATTTTTAATTTATTAACTACATTTTCGTTAGCGTATTTATATTTATATAATTCGTTTGCTTTTATATTTTTACCGGAATTACCGGGGTTATTAAAATATAATAATACGTAACCTAACGTTTTAAATAATATATCGAAAGTTAAATTTAAGGTAATAATCTTTGTTAAGGTTAGGAAATTACGCGTTAGGAATAAACGGTACTTATTCGATAATAATAATAATAATAAATTAAAAGCTAATTACGATATTAAATAATAAAAATAAAGCTTAAATAACTTTAATTAAGACGTATAATAAAAAATGCGTTCGGTTTCGATACGGTATTACGGTTTTAAAACGCGATAAATATATATATTTACGTAATATTAAATAAAATTATTAATAGTATTATTTATTTATTATATTCGTTATTTTCGTTAATCCTTAATACGTTAAATTATATATAAATATTAATTTTTCTTAATCCGGATTAATTATATATTATAACAAATATATGGCCCAATAGCTCAATGGTCGTAAGCCTGGGTGTCTCTTTCAATTGCAACAGGCTTAAGCACCCTGTTTCGGTTGGTTTTAAGAGATAACTGGTTCAAATCCAACTTAGGCTACCGTTTCTTTAGGTGCTTTCGCCAGCCTAAAGGAGCTAAACCAATTAGGGCTTCGGCTCCGCCACCGTATCGGCGACAATTAAGGGGTGGCTGGGAACCAGTTACGATTAAGGGCGCTAAGAACCAATTAATTAATCGGGTATATCTTATCGTCAGTTACCGTGTTACATAACCCGTATTGCGTTTTTCCGGCCCTTAGCCAAAAAAGGACGGTTTTTAAAGGGTGCTCCCCGGTCGCGTTTGTAAAACCAGTTTGTGCATGTATATAATAAACGGATCAGCTTGTATGTACATAGCTAGATACCACAATAACACTTTACCTTACATAACAAATATATAATAATTTTCTTAAATTAAAAGAATTAACGGATATATATAATACGCGTTTTAAATTAAAATTTATTGCAGTTATTAATATATATTTTTTTAATTTATAATCTTTAATTTATCATGCCGAATTAAAAAAATTTAAATTTTATTTTCCGATTTTTTTTAAGTTTATTATATTAACTTTTCAAATATTTTTATCCTTTTTAACCTTTTAAATAACTTAACTTAAATTAATTAGTTATTATCAAAATTCGATTATATAAGTAAATAAATAATATAAATAATTTTTCGCTACTATTAAAAAAATTATTTATTTATTACGTATATAACTATTCAGATGTTTGTTTTTTTTTTAAAAATATTAATTCGAAATATTTAAAATCCCGGTTTCGTAACGGATTTTAATTAAAACCCCGTTACGTTTTTTCCGGAAATTTAAAGCTTATCGGTATCTTGGATTACGGCTTTTAAAACTTTATTATCCGAAATAACTAACCCGTAAAAATACGAATTTCTTTTTTCTTAATATTATCTTTTTTTTATCGGTATAATTAAGGTTCCTGATGAAAATTTAAAAAAAAAATTATTTTAAAATCCTATATCTATATAATAATAATAAAATATTTTAAGTAATTATTAAAATCTTTAAAATTAATACCCAATATATTACGGTACCTTTAAATTTAATTTTTATATAACGTGCCATACATATAAGCGAGAGATATATATAAGCGAACTACTATTTAGCATTTCCAATTAATACACCTAAATAACTTAACCACAACATATTAAATTGGTTCAAATTAATCGAATACTTTTTTGCTAACTGTATTTACAGCTCCTTTTTAAGTATACGTATTATATCAAGCCTTATTACGGACGCTATATTATTATTTCTTCCTTCTAACCCGCCTGCAACCGATTACCTTTTAACGCGTTTAAGCTAATATTACCCCCATTTCATACGACTTAAAACCAACCGACTAGCTAATTATTCTCGACCGAATCCTTAACCTAAATACGCAAGCATTTTTTATCCGGCTTTAATACGTTAAAGATATAAATCGAAAAACGTTTTATAAGATACGTTAGGAAGTACGTTAAGAACGCGTTAAGGGGTATAAGGGGTCCGTACGGGGCGTTTCGTAAGGCGTTTTACGGGGTATATAACAGGGCGTATCGGATTCAATTTTGTAATAATTCGAGACTTACGTAATTATACGATTAAAACAAACGTTTTCTAAAAAGATAAATATTTGTTATATAGGATAAACAAGTTCTTTTAACCAGCAGAAAAGTTATAGCAAAGAATTGCTATTAACAGCTATTAAAGTTAAACGGTTACGGGCGGGTTAACAAGAAGAAATAACAATATAATATCCGTAACAAACTTTAATATAATACGTACACTTATCCAAAAGTTATAAATATAACTAATAAAGAAACATTTGATTAATTTAAGTTAATTGAAAGTATTATAATTGAGTTATTTAGATACATTATTAGGAAGTGCCAAAAAGTAGTTTACTTATATGTGTTTCTCGCTTATATATATAGCACGTTATAGTTATTTAATTAGTAACTAAATAATTATAATTACGGACTTTTTTTTCGTTTAATATTATAAAAATAATATTTATATAATATATATTATACGATAAATTATAACTTTATATTTTTAATCGGTAAAACGTAATTAATATATTTTTAATATTATTAATATTATATAAATTATTATCGTATATAAATATTCGAAAATCTTAAACGGCTCAAATTATACGAGTTTTTAAAAATAAACGCCGGTTAAATTTATAATATAAAAAATATTTATTTCGCGGTTTTAAAATCCTATTATTTAATAGTTTTTATTTTTTATATCGTCGACTTTATTACTATATTTTAGTATAATAAAAAAGATAAATAAAGCTTTATGCTATTTTGCTATTTTTTTAAAGTTTAGTAAAAACGGATATTAAAAACCGTTATTATATATAAATACGTTTTTTATTAACGTTTCGTAAAATATATATATATAACCAAAACTCCCGAATATTTATTAAAATATAATTCCGATATAATCGTAAGTAAAATATATGTTAAAATATATATAACGGTAAATAAATTACGTTTTCCAATATAATTTATTAATTTTCGTTTTATTAAAACTTTGTAATATCGTAATTTAATTAAATAACTTTTTAATTGATATAAAGTTTAAAGAAACGGTATATAGAATTAAAATTAATTTAAAAAAATTAATGCCGTAATTAATATAAGTTATATAGAAATTTAACTTAATAATATTTATATTTTTATATATATTTTAATTTCTTGTTATATAACTATATAAATTCCGGACGTAATTATTATATTTTACATTATTAAATAATAATATTATTATTATATTAACTATTTAATACTAAATATTATAAAAAAAAATTAATATTTAAAGAATTTAGGGAAAATATATATTTACTGGTTTTATTTTAAGTTAATTAAGATTAAAAATCTAAAATATATAAAATAAAATAAAAGTCGAATATTAAGTAATATCCGGGTATATTATTAATAATAATATAAAATATACAAAGATTTATAATATATAAATAAAGCTTACGGATAATTAAGAGGTTATAAAAAATTCGAAAATAATATATATAATTAAAATTAAGATATATATAAACTTTAGGATTATATAATTATATATGTATAAATAATTAAATTTATATAAATTATTAAATATTAATTTAAAAATTAATAATATTTTTTTCTTTAACAATATAATAATATATAAGGAAAAAATTAATAACCCTATATACATTACATAATCCTTTTTTTTTATTACGAATTATTTAATACAATCTATAATTCTTTTAATTAAATATATACTAAATAAACCCATAATAGTTATTTAATAATTATTATTATTTACTTTACTACTACTCATTCTACAATTACTTTATATTTCTTTTATATGCAAGGTTGTTAGGTTTAAGCCGTATTATCCAGGTTAAATTAAAGACACGAAGTAATTATATTAATAATTAATACAATAAATATTTTACCTAATATCTTCGAATACGGTAACTATTAATAATTTTTACGGTAACGATAAATTATACCTCGGTCGCAAAAAGCCTTATCCCGAAGCCGATTACGCAATGCCGACAAACTTCGACCTTAATAAACCTTATGCCCTCTGGCTCTACGGTTTGGTAAAAGGAATCTCCTGGAAGGCCCGAGCTTTTATTAGCATACCTTCGATCCAGTAGGCCTTGTACAAAATGCCTTACAGACCATAACTCAGGAAATATTAAGCTTTTCGCAGTAAACCTTAAGTCCGTATAAGATAACTTTGCAACCTTTCGCCAGTCTTACAACTTCTTTAACCTTAATTAATCTTAAGGCACCTTTTTAAACCCTTATTAATTAAAACAACCAAAATATGCCGGCCAAGTCCGATTATAAAATCCTAATATTCCGTATTTCCGGAATCTCGACGGAAACGGTTTCGATTAAATTATCCGACTTAAATAAAATAATCGGCCGAATAAAATATATCGATACTTTTATCGATATTAACAACTTTTCCGAAAAAAATTAGGTTTTATTTTTAATTTTCGAATACGATTTAATTTAAAACGGTAAAAATAATTAATTTTTACCTAAATTTATATTAAAAAATATCCGGCTTATAAAAAAATTACTGGCAAAACTGGAAAATAACAATAATAAGCTTAAAAACGTCGAAGTTTAACTTTTAAATCGATATAAAAAAAATTATAAACGATAATTTATCCGGTTATTCCGGATTACGAAAACCGTCTAAAATTCCGTCAAGAATAATCGTCGATAGGGGCATAACTAGGTAATCTATAAAAAGGTTAGGGTTTAATAAAACTTAATAACCGATAATACAATTTATTTATTTATTTAATTTAGTTCTACGATTATGTCTTCTTTAAGGAGATTAAGCATTTTATAAAACGTTTTTATAATTATTTATATTTCGTAAATTCCGTTTCGTTTTTAATTAAAACGGTTTTTATTAAGGTATTATTTATTAAAATATATTTAACCAACGTTTTACGATATTATTTATTCGTTTTATAATATATTTATTACTTTTTTATTAAACCTTAATTTTTTAATTTTATTTTTAACTAACTTATATTTATATTTCTATATCTTAACGATTTTTTCAATTCTAATTAAATTAATATTTAAAAATATATAATACTTTTTTAATTTTAATTAAGATTATTATTTTAATATAAAAGTTTTATATTGGTTTCTTAATTATTGCTATTATAGTAATAAAACTTTTTTCGAAAAATCTCGAAAATAAATTTTTTTCCTATTATTACGCCTATTATAGGTTTTTCTTTTTCTTTTTCGCTATACAACTTTTCGTTTTGAAAATTCTTTTAACCGAAAAAAAAAATAAATCGTTATTCGTATATTTTATATTCCGTATAAAAATAAAGCTTTTTTCAGGTAAGTTACTTTATTCGGTTATAGAAAGTTATTTTAAAACACGTTTTTACTACTTGTTTATTATCGTTAACCGCTTATTCTTTTTTAAATTATCTAAATAACTCCTTTTTAAATCTTGTATTTTTTTTATTATTAATTTATTCTGTAAATAATTATTTCGTTTAACGTATTACAGTTCCCGATTATCTAAAAAATGTTACCATATTAATAGTTACAATAATTAAATATAGAAATTTAATAAAATACGCATAATTATTCTAGGAAAAATTAAAGAAATCTAAGGGCAATTGCCCTTACATATACGTTTAGCTATACAAAGGATGATTCCTGGATAAAGGCTGTCCTAGGCAGCAGCTTGCAGCCTAGATGCACTAGCCGCGGGCACTTAAAAGCACCAATTGCCGACAAATTAATTAAAAATCGCACCTAAAACGTTATCGTTTAGCATATAGGTTTTAAAGTGGATCTTGTACAGGTTACCAGGAAGCTAGCAGCTAACAACTTATTTGGGAAAAATAAAATATAGCCGAAATAAGATGGCTGTTATTTTAGGCTAATGACCCGCTAAAATATTGTTACCACTAGTGCCTTATGGCCTTCCGGCAGATAAGTTCCATAGCTAAGCTACGTAAAGCAGTGCCCGTGCGACAGCATACGCAATTAGCCTGACTTAATACAGCCCAACTGATGTCCCTTATATATGACAACTTTCGCACCCCGACTGTATTTTCCTTATTGCTTACCCTGTTTATACCCGCTCGTTTTATTTCCCCGTAAGTTCTTCGTAAGCCCTTTATTTTCGGGTAAGCAGGTCACGTAGCTCTCTTTTCAGCGGTCGGCGAACTTGATCAGCAGGGCCCGACTGTTCCAGTACTCGCCAAACCCATTAGGTCATAACACTTTTAAGAAGAGTGGTTGTCATTTGGTCGTTGGTTTAATCTGTCAACAGATCTTAATACTCACCCTCTACCAACCGATCCTACACGGATGGTTGGGCCCGTGGATCTCTCCTTCCTTGTCTCCGCGTACACACAAACCAAATTCCCATTATGGTGGCTGTCAGCAGAAGCGTGCAGATAGCATACACCCAAATGTAAGGAGACAGCATGGTCTGGTCTCCAGGGTTCCAGTTGAAGAACGACATCGAGAACATAGTCTGAACACAACAGTCCTGCGTCAGCTGTGACTTGGCGTATTCTGAGGAATGCGGTAGACCTACAGCTACGAAGGTGGCAGGAAGGAATATCATCGTTAACACAGCGATAGATTTCACTTGCCTCCCATCTTCCCTGGCAGCCTTCGCGATATCCAAGTTAGAGTGCGAGATATCTATACTTGTCTTCGTATCCAATCGACCAATCTTGTTCCATTCCTATCGCGTCTTCCGTTAGTCTAGCATCTATTCGGGTTGTGCCCTCGTGACCTTGTCAATCACTCACCATCTGAGTTGCTAATATCATTCCTTCGAGGATTGTGGCGCAGGCTCTAATTTTCTCATCATACTCGCTAACGAGCTCCTTTAGCCTCTGTTTGATTCGGTTGCCGGCATCCTTCATCAATGTGAGCTCATCATCATATTCCCCTATAGTCTTCTCTGGTAGTACCACCGCCTCGTCAACCTCGCTGGGTTTGACTTTTGTTTCACACATATCATCACGAGGGCCACTGAAGTAATTCTCGGACAGCTCATCGGCATGGATGATCATGTTAAGGAGCTGCTGCCTCCAGTTCTCGAGGCCATTCTTCAGGTGGCTAATATTCAACCACAGTTTCATGGAGTCAACGTTATTCGATGCCCGGAATGTACTGGAGTCCTCCACAGAAGCGTTCTCGCAAGATCCCAATGCGTTGTTTGCGACGTTCAGTACACGTGCAATGAGCTGAGTTAGGAGTTTCTCAACCATCTGAATCTGTCGATCTCTCTCAATCTCAGCGAACATGGTAGGGAGGGTGAGAGGATGAAAGACACGAGAATCAGAATTCTCTAGGCGACGAGTAATCCACTCGGTACGCTCTCCGCTGCAACCGTACAATATGGCCCGGGTAAAATTCGTCCCTGGGCAGAAAGCGGCGGAGAGCGCAAGATCATCAGGCCAAGATGCCGACGACCGGCAGTTATATACTATGTATTCAATGTTAATAATTCATCATCGCACCACGAATACCAGAAATAGGTACCAATTCTAAGCTCCCGGGTTTGCGAATTCTCCACACGTTGCGCCGTGAAAACAGCGCTGGTATTTCGATTAATTACCCTTGAGATTGACTTGTGGATGTTGAAAGCACTGATGATGCTCCCATAGATGTGCTGCGGAACCGGAAGATACGAGAGAATCATGCGGTCATGCCACTTGCTTGCTGCACGTCCTCCGAACCTAGCCGTATCTCAGTACATGCTAGTTGAACTTCCTGAGACAATTTGCTTACATTACAGACAGCCCATTGCGTTTGTCTTCATCGGTGGCTGTCACTTTCTTGCTCTTATGAGTATTTCAAAGATTAGTCCTCCGGAAATCGAGACCAACCTTCTTCAGCCATAGCATCCATTCTCCTTCTGATTCCAAGATTGTTGAATGACAGTCCAACTGTTTCTGCCGTGCCGGTGGAAGCGTTAGTTGGGTTGGTAGCGTGATTTGTCACGATAACGTACGTTTTGTTTTCTCGATAGCTCGAAAATAGTACTTTTTCCTGGCTTGAAGCGGAAGATGTCCAAATCTTCATCGCTTAGCAAAGTGTTTTGTTGTAACCACTCCATTGTTCCGGAATTTTTTGAAGGTTCCTCTAAAAATGGTCCAGACGTTCATGGCAGTACCCCCGACTTTACCTTATAAGCTCCCAAGTGGGCATATCGACGCGCCATGTGCCAGGCAGAGCACGCATCAAATGACGACTGCAGCCAGTCACGGGGCATCGGATAGACTCAATGGCACGCTACGATGCAACCACGTATGCACAGCCATTAGGCAGACATGCAGGCTGCGTTATTGAGTTGGAGTTTATGCTCCAAGTGAGTTGTCGTCTGGCAACGCGGCAGTCTGATATTGTGGCGCGTTCTGCACTTTCTGCACTTCACAGCCTCCTACGCGCACATGCATGTGCCTAGAGTGCGAATAAAGTATTTCTTCATAAAGTGCATCTTTTGGGGCTATGCTCCTCTGTTGCGGATTTAGAGGCGATAGGGGCGACTTAAAAGTTGCTTAATGCCGCAGAGCTATTGACTATTCTTTCGTCTGTTTGCACGTCAAGTCATCCTGCTTCAAGTGAATTCTCGATAATAGCACACCACAACATACCTCATCTACCTACCTCGCGGCTGGGTACTTTGTCATTCAAACTTCTTCCATACCACCTGAGATTCACCATGTCTGGCTTCATCCAACAAGCCGTCGCGATTCGCTACAGCAATCCGGACAAATTAGAGGAGGAGCTAAACAATGTTCTTGGGGAAGGCAACTGGGGTCTGGTCGATGTAATGAAACTCAATGTTGACCCCTTGTGATAACGCTAACATACTCATAAGGTCGTCATGGATCAGTACACGCTAAACGTGAAAAGGCTGTTAACGGACGTAAGGCTTGTGTCCGTATATCGGATCTGGATCTCCAGCTGATTAATCTGCCATCATAGGAGGAACTTGAGAAAATCAAAAAGAATATTCGCGTCCATTACAAGTATTGGAAATAGGGCTAGAGATATTATCACACAGCCATGTACGCTATCCAGAGTGAAATGGCGCTTTTCGCTTTGAGACTACTGCTCTGCCTTAGCAGGCTAATTCAATGGATCTGAGGCCACCAAAGTGCAAGAGCACTTACCCAATCTAATGAGGGCGCTTTTTTGGATCGTCATCGCTGGACAAGTTTGGGTCCATCGTGTCCAGTTTCCTCTTCACTCCTGCCTGACTTGTCTCCACCGTGTCTGTCAATTTTTCATCGTTGACGAGAAGCGTTGGCGTAATACTTTCTGCAATAGAACCTCCACCCGCTTTCTCCTCACTCTGTCCGTCCGGATTTGCTTCGCTGCCTGAGGTTTGCGAGAAGCAGTAATCTCGATCATGCTGACATCGTCTGTACATCTCCTTCAATTTCCGGCTGACGTCTCCGCTTGTATCCCGTTTGCATTTGTCGACGAGCATCATGTAGTTCTCCACATACTGGAGGAATTCGGAGAGAAAGGGACAGCATGCTGGCAATCGACGCAGATGCTGGATCCACTGAACAGAATCAGCAGAGCTCTTGCAATAATATGCCGTTATCTTGCTTACCTCTTTCACGGCCAATTTCACCGTCGCCGATGGCTCAGACCCCTTGGGTCTCTGGAGATTGAAGAACATATCAAACCGAAAGTTCTTGCGGGAGTCACGCTCCTTGAGCCTTTCCTCGGAAAATCGAGCTACCCCATCCCATCCTAGAAGAACCCATGTAATAAATTCCAAGTATAAACAAGCCAATGACCAAACATCGAAGGGACGTGATAGATCTTCTCTTAAGTCGTACTCCGGTGCTTTATATGTTTGGGATACAGGGACTCCACTCGGCGAAACTTTCGTCGTCAGGGCGCTGTGGAACCTCGTTAATCCGAAATCTGAGATCTTGAGGACACCCCACCCATAATCATTCTCTTCCTGGCTGAACCAAAGCACGTTCTGAGGCTTGATATCACCGTGTCGTCCGCAATTTTTGTCGTCTGGACCATGTCCGGTACTTGGGACTGCCAAGTTCTTTTGGGGTTCTTCATGGAAGGGCAATAGCGTATTGTGGATCCCACCCAATGCGTCTGCTATTCCTTGACATTGCTCGGCCAACCAGAGAGTCAGGTTCCGGTTGATAGTGGGCTTAGTGTCATGATTTCGCCACAAGTTCAACAGATTGCCTCCTTCAGCCCACCCGAAGAGAAGGTAATAACGTTGTTGATATTCATAGGTTGCGAAAAGGGTTACAAGATGGGGATTCGGCTTGATCTTCTTCAGGGCCGCAACTTCGAGATCAAATTCATGCTTGTTCCGGGACTTTAGTTCCTTTAGGGCAAATGAATTACCGAGCTAGTAGAGTATCAGTGCTATGACGGAATGAAGCACTGGAGGGAATCTGGTTGACTTACCCCTGGTGGAAAATTGTGATGGGCTGGGTGGATTCGCACGCGTCGGACAACGGAGAAGTCTGACTGACTGATAGCATCATCATACTCAAGCCATGGGAAGATGATCCTGCTCTCTAGTGGATAGAAAACTGCCTCTCCATCCTTTATGGCAAAGATAGGTGGCCTCATGTACCACTGATGGCTATCGAATTGCTGGATATCTATCCGTCGCCACCCCTTGAAACATGTCAGGGAGAACTCCTTTTCGCCGAGTTTCCGCACCAAGTCGAAGTTGGCACCCTTCTCGTTATGGCGTACAAGAGGCAAATCTCCATCACAAAGGCCGTCCTTCATGAAATCGACGATTGAGGTTGCTCTGTCGAGGAGAACGAGAATGGCGAAGATCCTTCGAGAGCCCTTGAGCTCTCGAGGGTCCCGACTTTCGGTGTTTCCGCAGACATATCTCATAATTTCCTCGAGGTTCCACCCCTGGAAATATTCTCTGTTTGGGCCGAACTTTAGAAAATCGTGCACCGTGTCGTGTTGCACGATTGAGTCAAGTTCTGTGAGCGGTAGGAAGTATTTGTCTGCGTCGCAGACGTATGGAACTAAACTGCTGCGGAGTCGCTCGTCCAACGAGCCGGGGGCGTTCTGGTCATTTTTGTCCTGAGCATATGAAGTTGTTGGCGACATAGTGGGAACCGACTCCACAGTTAGCCGATTCAGAGGTTTTGAATGTCGAACAAGTAAGATTTCTTGACTCTCTGAATTAGAGGAATTTCATTAGCATGTCCGGAGTTGGAATACTGTGAGGACGATTCGGATTTCTCTGGATTCTGAAGCTTAACAATTAGAGCAATGTATGGCTCAGATTGGATCGTTGGGATATATGCGCCATCCTGAGGCCGCATTCTGGGAGCCCTAAGCAGATTACGGAGCATTTTTGTGTGCGGGAGACCCTTCGCCGACTGTCTACGAAATCGGGTAAGCAGAACAAGGCTCAGAAAGCTGGAAGAAGCAGTATGGGAGAGAAGGCGTTACGACTTCGGAAATTACGTATCCATGGATGTTCTGAGAAGGCTTGATGGTGGGTTGAGGTGAGGACAATTATTTGCGGGCGTTCAGCCAGAGGCAAGGTCACCCATTCGTCCGGTGTAGCGCCACCAATCACGTCACACCTTTCTCTGGTGAGACAGTGCTTCCCACCCTCCTACTCCGGGCTGCCTCGTTCGGTATGCGCAGTCGGATCATGGCTGCATATCCCGCTGACGAACTGCAGGATGCATATACATTATAGGCAGGGTTTGGAGCGCCACAGCTTGGAGGTTAAACTTGCGAACGAGGTTACAAATATGCGAGGCGCGGGCCCTCTCCCTCATTAGTTTCCCTGAGCTTTCTTGCCCCACGATGTCCGCTGAACCCACCCGAGTGCTATTCATCTTGGATTCTAATCCTCGACAAATAGATATGAAGGCCAGGTGAGCATTTAATCAGTTTTAAAGCAACATGAATACTCCAGTCCTTTGCCTTCTAGAGTTTCCAACGCTTGGTAGTCATTATTCGCCCCCCAAGGTGTCGACTTCCAGAGCCTCCCCTAAGGCGCCGTGTCACGCCGCCGAATCACACTCAACCGCTACCTCTCAACGGCGAGGGCAAGTCATCTCGGGGCGGTATGTAAATGCTACTAAATTGGAAGAGTTTCTGAACGAGAGGTTTGGAGACGACTATTCTGTTGAGGTTTGTCACCACAGTCTCGTGCCCTTCCATCAGCACCTCGCTAACTCTCATAAGATGCAGTACGACAATTTCACCGTTTTCGCCGACGGTCGACTCTCAAAAGCCGAAATAAGCCGTTGTTCCTGAAGGTTTCAAAGGGACTTAGGTATCGGGATAAGGTCTTAGTCCCATATATCATGTTTTATTTTGGCCGTAAGGACCTGGGGGAGTGAAAGTCGAACACGAGGAGTTCTATTCATCAGTTTAGAAGTTCTATTGGACTCCAACAGGTGGGCGCTCGAAACGTCGTTTGTTCGAGCTTATTTAGCTATATATAGTTGTATTCCAACATGTTCTTGCTTCATCGCTGTTGCTTTATATTCCTGTTAGGTTGGCACATACGTGCCGGGAATTAACAGCAGAAGAACAAATATCAATCTTAGCGGCATTTTCACCGTAGTAATGGAAGGCACCAAAAAAAGATGTGCGTTTGGTTTACAACGGCCGTGAAAAATACGAGATTCCGGAGTTGAGGGAAAGGGTGAAGACTGCGGGAAAATGTCGTGGGCAGCGATGTGACCCTGAAAGTTAGATGGGATAAAGCCCCACACGACTTCCAATGGCAAATGCAATTGGCAACACCCGTGTCTTGCCCGGAAATGCAACCCCCTCCCCCCACCCAAAATGGCAGATTAGCCAATAAAGTTGGTGGGCACTATACGAAATTTGGGGCTTACGGGTCACCTCACTACTGGGGCATGCGGGACAGGATTGGTCATGGGACGAGGCTGCCTTCGGTCAACCCTCTAAGGCTGATCATGCTAAAAGAAAAACAAAAAACTGGCGGCACTCGCGACTCCCTAACCCTACACCACGAGGGCAGGTGGCGACCACCAGAGTTCAGCCGGGTCCGCATCGCCACCACCGATCCTTCCAATAGAGCGAGCCTCGGATGCATGCATTCCCCCCAGTTGGGTTACTTTAACTGCCGACAATCAATAGCGCTTAGGCGTCATCCAATCGAGACCAACCTCGGAAAATGATCGGCAGAGCTCAGCCGGACATCACTAAGCCACCAGGTAAGCCAACCTCAATCAAATCCATGCGGCACCTATCTATTGACACATCAATCTGCGAGGGATTACTGTAGCACAGCGAATTGTCCGAGATGAGTCTCGATATCCTTTCCATTGTTATGCACAGACTTGAAATGCGGCTACTTTAACCGAAAAAGAGGTGAGCATGGTATGTGGCTGCGACGCAGCCAAGCTGTCAGATGTACTGTCGATTCGAATTGGAGTGTCGCGCCCCACAAGTTGGCTTGGCAACACACACCTTTTTTTGCGACACATTCGCTTAATAACTTGTTAACGTATATATCAATATCTTAACGCGCAAAGGAGTTACGAAAATGCAGGTGAGGTCAAAATGTAGGGCTCGACGAAAGCATCATTTTGATATATTATACATATTTATAAGTATAGGACGCGTAAAGTTATTAATAAAAAACATTTTAATTAGATAAGAACGGTAATCGCTGCAAAAGTTACCAAGCTTTGTTAAGATAATTTCGAAATGGTTGCTGTCAGCTAGCAGGGGGTGCTAAACGCACCCCAAATACGGAAAGGGTCCTTCTGATCGGAAGATATATGTTCCGTTGCTAGGCGATATAAAAGCTGTACGCGTACGAAAAACATACGCAATTTAGCCTAATACAATAACATAATTGATATTTTTTATATTTAATAATTAAAAGTTTTATTCGCTTAATTCTTATTATTATTAATTAATTACCTGTTATTAAAACGATATAAGCTGTATATTAATAATAATTATTCGTATATTTTATTAATTATAATAATAATAATAATATCGTTAACATCCTTTGTTATTTATAACGGATCTAAGAATTAAAACCTGTTTAAAGGTAAATTCGAGGTTAAAACGTACGTTTTTGATATATAAAATAATATTAAACTTAATTAATTATTTTCGTAACTAATTAAATTACTAAAATCCGATATAACTTCGTAATTAAAAAAACGAATTTATTATACGATACGATATAATACTTTAAGTAACTCCTTAATTATATTTATATTTCTCTGGAAAATTAACTAAAAAATCGATTATATTAATTACTTAACGAATATTTTTACAATAACGATTAAAAATATATAAACTTATAATTAAGCTTTACGGCATATATTTATAAAAATCGTAAATATAATATTTTCCGAAAAAGTAATCCGGACCTTATAAAATAAATTTCATTTCAAGATAAAATTTATAAAAATAATACGTTAAGTTAGTTAAATCCGGTAAAATATATAATAATAAGTTTTTAATAAATATTTAACGAAAATACCGTAAAGAATTAAAGTAAATTTTAGAGTTAATAAAAAAGGTAAATGAATAAATTATAAAATAATAAGAAATTATAACTTAAGAATAATAATATAAATTGTTAAAAACGAAACGATAATAATATAGGTTAACGATTTATATATAGTACTGGCTTTTATTTTAAGGATTTAAATAATTACGCTTTAATAATAAAAAAACCGAGATTAATCATAATAAGATTTGTTATTAAAAAATAACGGTTAAGTTTTTAAATTATTAAATTATAATTTATTTATAACCTATATCGAAAAATATTAAGGTAACGCTTTTAACCTTTTATAAAATACCCGCGGATCTTTTTAATTAGGACGATTTTAATTAGGAAAAAACTAAGAACAACCTTTAACCGTAAAATTGAACCTTAAAGTGTAAGCCGAAATAAGGGAATCGTAAAAGTTTTTAAACGGGCCGAAATAATAGCAGTAATAAATAAAAGTATTAAAAGTTAAACGTATAAGAGATTTGGTATAAAACCGATTTAAATTTTGCGTATAAATTACATTAATATTATTACGCGTTCTTTAATAAAATTTTTAGCAAAGTTGAAGCTTAATAAAGTAATTTTAATATTAGAATAAAACCGAATTATTGCCGATTGATTTTTAAAAGAAAAAATTAACCGTTTATTAAAAAGTATAAAAAAACTGTTTAAAAAGTAAATTAACTTTTAAAAGAAATATAATAAATTTTAGCGTATTTTTTTATTTTTAATTAATATAATACGGTAAATATTACGTTTTACCCTGTATAAAATTCGTTTATATTAAATTTTAAATTTAAGATATATATTTTTAATTTTATTAATAAAAATTTAAATTATGAAAAAAAGATTTAAAATAACGGAATATACGTTAAAAATAATTTAGTCCCGATTAAAAAATACAAAAATGTAAATATATTACTTTAAAGCTATAATAGTTTAAAAAGTTACGTTTATATAACGTAACTTATTATGAAGATTTTATAGATAATTTAATATTTTTCCGGTGATTTAAAAAAATATTAATAAAATAACAGAAAAATTAACAGTTTCATTCGAAATAAATATAATTAAACCATTATTGCGTCAATAAATAAATTTAATTAATTCGTTATAGAAAATATTAATGTAATAATTATTTATATAACTTTTATGTTTTATAAATAATACGTTAATTTATATATAACGAAATTATTATATATTAAGAATAATATAATTTAGAATTTAGAATTAAAATAATTAAAGCCGGAATTATTTATTTAGTTATAGGTTTATATAAAGGAAATATATGTAAAAAAGTTTTATAACAATTAAATATTAAATATATAATAAAACGCAAGTTAAAAGGTAAATACGCCGAAAACTAAAAAAAAAAAAAAAAAAAAAAAAAAAAAAAAAAAAAAAAAAAAAAAAAAAAAAAAAAAAATTCCCGACTAAAATAACGAATTGCTATCGATTTTATAAATTTCGAAAAAATCCGGAAAAATATAAATACGTGATATTTGTTATTAACAGGTATTTAGATTTTATTTGGGAGATTTACTTTAAGAACCGAAAGTAAAATATATTAATTATAACGTTCGAATACTTTTTATAAATTATAAAGGACTAAAATAAAGTTTTTTTATATGTAATTATATACGATAAGGAGATTTTAAAAAATTATTAATATCGAAATATATTCTAGTTAGTTTTATTAATATTAAATTTAAGCTTTTAATATCGTATATTTAACTATATAACTGGGGTATAAAACGGTTAAAAAGTATAATTAAAAAAACTATTATACGAAATAACGTTAAGTTATTTACGTTTTTAGTCATATATATTTTTAAAGTAATAATATATCTATATAACCGTATTTATATATACGAATTTTTAGAATAAAACTTATACTGTTACTGTTAGATATAGGGGACATTTGTTGTGTTGTTATATTAGGCTAATCTGCGTATATTTCTCGTACGCGTACAGCTTTTCTGTAACTTAGCAATGGAATATATATCTTCCGATCAAAAGGATCCTTTCCGTATATAAGGTGCGTTTAGCACCCCCTGCTAGCTGATATACCCCTTTAACGCCTTAAAGTATTTATGGCGTTAATCGTTATATATTATTACTTTCTAGAGCTACAGCTTTTTATTTAATTTTTTTCCGGCGATTAACTCCTTTTAATTAGTTATTTTTTTTTTGAAATTATTTGCAGGGTATTTTTTTACCGTTTAAGCGTTTCCGTAATATTTACTAATTCCAGTTATTTTTTAAAATGCTTAAACGGTTCGTGTAATAAGGTTTTAATTAGTTTATTAATTAGTATATTACCTATAGGCGTATAGTTCATTTTGATAAAGCTTTTTTTTACGGTTTTTTATAACTAATAATTATATATATTTACGTGCTACAACTTCGTCTATAATAAGCCGATATCGGTGTTAACAAGCCGTATAATTTGTTAATTGTTATATTATATATTTAACGGTCTAGCATTTAAAATGATTCCTAGTTTTTTGATTAATTAAAAACTGAATAAGCCTTTTTTTACAACTTACGTAAAAAATAATAATTCCGTTTTTATTATAAAAGTAATTATTATGTTTTACTTATTCGTTTATTATTTTAATATTTTTTTAAATAATTTTATAACGTAAATTTAAGAGCTTTTTTAATTAATTATATTATCCATAAAGAAAATATCGTTTTAAATATTTAACGAATTTTGGTTTTCGAATTATAATATTAACGTTTTAATCCCGATTAGGTATAATATAATTTAATTAACGGCTTTATAATATACGTTGTTAAAGTTTTAGTTAAAATAAATAAATCGAAATACGGCAAAGGATATATCAGGTTACATATTAATTGTTATATAAAAAATAAAACCGATTTTTTTCTGGTATTTATTAACAAAGCCTAAATAAGCTAGATTAGGATTCGGTAATAGTTTAACGCTAGTTATAATCGTTTCTAGAAGGTTATTTAGATTTTTTTAGGGATTAAGTTAGCTAACTTATTTATACAGTTAAATTAGAATAACCAGATTTTTCTATTAGGTTTATTTTTAATTATTTTAATACCAAGGAATTACTATAGGTTTTTATTCCTTGTAAAGGTATACCGTTCCCGTATTTATTAAATTAACTAATTAACGAAATCTTGATTTTCTTTACGGTATGCTATAACGATATCGTTTATAAAGAAAAAAATAAGTACCTTTTAACGAATGAAACAATAAGGTTTATAAAGAACGGGGTTAAAACCCAATTTTTTAAGCGTTTCGATAAAATCTTTCTGCTATAATAACGGTAACTTCTTTAAGCTATATAAAGCTTTTTTAATTAAGAAAGTTTTATTACGTTACGGGTATCCTAGGGGTGTTTTTATATATATTTTATAAGGCAACTAGGCGTTAACGAAGGTATTAATAGTATTATATTATTTTAGCTTTAAGTTAAATTTAATTATAATAGCGATTCATGTTTTAAATAACTTTTTAACTAAAATAAATACGTATATATTATTATAATTATTTTTTAGCTCTTAATTATTTCGTACGATAAAACGTGCTTTATATTTTTGTAATTAGCTATACTTATCGAATTTATAGACGTATATTTATATAGATTTTAAGACCTATTTCCTTTTAGTAAAAGATTAATTAACAACTTTCTAAGATGGTATTTTTTTGTAACTTTGTAAATAAACCGTTTCGACTTTACGAAATATCTTTTTTAAAAGATGTATACTTAACTTTTTATAGTTTCGTAGCAATAGTAATAAGTTACGTTTATATATCCGGTTTTATAACTTAAGGATTTTATATATTTTCGTATCAAAACTTTTCCGATTAAAATAATACGTATTTCGGGTAATTAACTTTTTTAAATTTCCGTAATTTATTAGCCGATTATCGATTATATTAATAAAATAAGTTATTTATCTTACGTTAAATACGGTTTCCCATATTTTGTAATCGTATTAATAATTATCTTTTCGATACGGAACGTACGGGGAGCTTACGTTTATAACCCGCAAGGTATTTTCGTTTTTTACCATTATTTTAGGTAAAATAACGTAATAAAAACTTAGAGTTATTTTTATTATTTCCGTTAACGTAATAATCGTAACAGTTATTAAAGCAGATACTGGTAAAGGTAATAATTTAAAAGATAGAAATAATTCGAATATAATAGTTATATAAGGGTAATTAATCTTATACGAATAAGCTTATTTTTTCTTATTCCGTACGTTTTATACGCCTATGTTATTTTAGAATTATCCTTTTTATTTAACTGGTAGTTAAATTACTTCATTCAGATTTTCTTTTATCTATATATTTAGGTAATTTAGGCTTTCATTAAGTAATTTTACCTATCGTAATGATTTTTATAACTTTTCTTCTATAACGTGTAAAAAGTTGTTTTTTAAGTTTTTCATATTACTTAAAAAGGTGGTTTTTTTATTAAATTATACGTTTCGAATAGTAATAACTTTGTTAATTAACGGGTTT
Source organism: Monosporascus sp. CRB-8-3 (assembly GCA_004155055.1). Taxonomy (NCBI): domain Eukaryota; kingdom Fungi; phylum Ascomycota; class Sordariomycetes; order Xylariales; genus Monosporascus; species Monosporascus sp. CRB-8-3. The sequence continues at coordinate 53,328 of QJNZ01000302.1, read as the reverse complement.
CAGATCTCGTAAATATTCTTAAATCAGTAATTAATTAAAAAGCTAATTTATATTTTAAAATTTAACTTTTAAAATCTTTCTTTTTTTTATAACGGTAATTGTTATAACGTAAGCTATATAGCCGTATATTTTTAAATAGGTTTATTAAAGTTTTTAATTCAGTATTATAATATTGTTTTTATATATTAGGTAAATGTAATAAATTTTATATAAGTTTTGTTAAAAAATACGTATTTTACGGTATGGTTATATAGATATATTACTTCTTTAAAGATATATACGATTAAAACTGAAGGTAATTTAGCGTTATTTCGTATCGTAATTACTTTTTTATTAATTATACCTTTTAAATACTTTGTACCTTTATTCTAAGATTAGGTATATAGTGCTAAAGGTTTAAGTTTAATATTAAAAAAAGGTGACTGTAATATATTTCGAAATTAGTAGTTTTTTAAAATTTCGTTATTATATTTAATTACCTGTAGAAAAACCTTATTCTAGTTTTTTAGAATTTTTAGGAGGTATTTAAACGTTATAATCAGTATATTTTGCTTTCGGTTTTTAAGGTAGGTGTCCTAGATAAGGCCTAAGTACCTGTTGGTAGCGAATATAACGTATTTATATCCTTTAGGGTTTTTTTTCGAAATCCGTAAAGTTGATAGTGATTTATTATCTTAATCGGAAGGTTTTTTTTTCGGTTTTCGGTATATTTATCTTTTGGCTTTTGCCTTGCTATATATTTAGTATTTGATTGTTATAGGATTTTTTAAGCGTATTCCCCTTATATAGGATTGTAATTAGGCGATTACTTTAGGTTCTGGGTATTTTAGTTTTAAGTATTAGATCGTACCGTTATTAATTTGTAATAGTTTCGTTATATATAAGTTAACGTTTCGTTTACAAAATGTAAAAGCTATATAGATAATTGTTACGTTAATATTTTCGATAACGAATTAATTAAATTTATTTATTAACGTAATAACCATTTGATTATATTTATTCCGAATAAAAATATTAATTTTTCGGTTTTTTCGGTTATTTTACTAATACTTTTTCTTTCGAAGCTGCCGGAAGATACTAAGTTACATACAAAATCCTTATAATAGGTTACGTCGTATAAACGTAACGTTTTTAAGCCTTTAAAGCTTTAAAACAATATATCTACTTTTCCGTATCCTTTAATCGGGACGAAACTATTCCTTACGTATATTTTATCGTTTTAAATCGTTATTTTATAGTTTAGGAATTTGTTAATAAGGTTAAAGATATATATTATAAATCTTAAGTTTAAAATAAATAAGTTTTTTAAATGGTAAAATATAACGTTTATCGTATTACGTTAATTAAAGATTAAAAAGTACGTTAAAACTTGTTTTACTCTTTTTAAGAATTAATTTATTTTTTAAATAATTATTTTCTTTATAGTTTTCGATAAATAATTAAATTTTTCTTTTAAGAATTAATCGGAAATAATTCGGTTCTAGATTAACGTTAAAATTACCTTATTAGATTTAAACTTTATTGAAATTTTATTAAGGAATGTATAAAAGTATTAAGGTAACGTATATAAAAAGTTTAAGTACGTTTTATACCGAATCTTTTATACGTTTAACTTTTAACGTTTTCGTTTATTGCTGTTATTATTTTGGCTTATTTAGGAATTTTTATAACCGCTTTGTTTCGGTTTACGCCTTAGGGTCCTTTTTCGCGGTTAAAAGTTATCCTTAGCTTTTTCCTAATTAAAATCGTTTTAATTAAAAAGATTTATAGGTATTCTGTAAAACGTTAAAAACGTTACTTTAATATTTTTAAATATAAGTTATAAATAGGTTATAATCCAGTAATTTAAAAGGTTAACCGTTATTTTTTAATAGCTAATCGTATTATTATTAATTTTAGGTTTTTTTATTATTTAAAACGTAATAATTTAAATTTTTACAATAAGTGCTAATGTTATATATAAATTATTAACTTATACGATCGTTGTTTTTATTTTTAGGATTTTATATTATTAATTTTAAGTTACAACTTTTTTTTATTTTATAATTTATTCGTTTAGCTTTTTTACTGATTTCGAGGTTTATTTTAACCTTTCGTAATATTTTCGTTAAATGTTAATTAAAAGCCTGTTGTCGTATATTTTGCCGGATTTAGCCAGTTTAGCGTATTATTTCCGTAAATTATTTCTTAAAAAAAACCTTATTTTTTTAACTACTGGAAATATTAATTCCAGGATTTATTTTATAAAGTCGTTATTATTTTTTCGGAAAATATCGTATTTACGATTTTTATAAGTATATGCCTTAAAATTCTGATTATAAGTTTATTTGTTTTCGGTTATTATTTTAAAGGTATTTGTTAAGTAACCGGTATAATCGATTTTTTCGTAAGTTTTTCCGGAAAATATAAATATAGTTAAAAAACCGCTTAGGGTATTAGTTTATATCGTATAACGGATTTATTTTTTCGGATATAAAGTTATATTAAGTTTTATTAGTTTAATAGGTTACGGAAGTAATTAATTAAAATCCATATAATCCTATATATTAAAAGCGTACATTTTAACCTGGAATTCGCCTTTAAAGCGGTTCTAATTCTTAGGTCCGTTATAGATAATGAAGAACGTTAATAATACCGTTGTTATTATAATTGATAAAATATACGAATAATTATTACTGATACATAGCTTATATCGTCTTAGTAATAGTTAATTAATTGATAATAACGCGAATTAAGCGAATAGGACTTTTAACGTAAGGCTACCGCGTCGTTGTAGTAAGTAAAATATGCCCTCGTTTTAATAGCGTTATAATTGCAATTATAATTCTAAGTTTTCCTAGGTTTTTTTAGCCTTTAAGTAATATCTTTGAGATTTAATAGCCGAACGAATTTTTAATCTTGTTAAGGTTTAAGTAGCTTAGTAAAGCCATCCGTAATTATTATTTTAATAAGCGTTTATTCGATTTTGCTTTTCTTTATTACGTAGGCTTTGCGGACTTAGCAATTGTAAACGTTAATATACTTTAATTTTATAGCTAGATATATAGCTTCTTTTATAACTAGCCGTATCGTTTATTTGTTATTTACGTAAATAACAAAGCTTTACCTAGCTCTATGTTTATAGCCTTAAAAATCTTTTTTATAAAGAAGGCTTCCTTGACGGTTTGTAAAAGGGTTAGTAATTTAGTTTTTATACTTAAGGTAATAATTATATCCTGTTTATTAGTTATTTATATATAAGGCTACCGAAAAGGGATATTACGAATTTCTGGGAACTTTTTTAGTTATGGTTATTTGTAAATAACGTATTATTCGTATATAGAAGCTAATAAACGTTAGGGTTTTCGTTATTACCGAATTCTAGGGTTAATTTACGCGTATAGTAAACGTAAAAAATAACTTTAATTCCGTAAGTCTGGAGGATGCGTAGAGGTTAGGCGGAAAAGGTTTTTAGGGTAACGGTAAAATTAATAACGTTATATAGTATCTAGGTTTTATTTGAGTTAAGATAAATAATATTAATATAATATATAAAGTTATTATAATTTATGAAATTAATATAACGTTTTAATAATAATATGTAATTATTTAATTATTTTGCCGAAATATGTATATTATTAAGTTAACGTTTATAATAAATTATTTTTATTTCAATTTTATTGTTTTGTAGTTAAATAATTATTCCGAAATATCCGGATTCGTTATTTTTATTATTATCTTTAAAATAATACCGGTTATAATCGTTTTTACGGCCCGGAGGCGGTTTAATATGTGTAACCTTTTTAATTTTAATATAATTAACCCGAAAATAACGATAATAAATTTTTTTCGTAATGCAGTTAAAGTATATAATATCCGTTAATTTGTTATTATTATAGTATTTATCGTAAGGGTATATATTGCCGTATTATTTATCGTTTAAGTACTGGTTATATAAGTTATTTTTGTTGTTTTGCGTAATATAGTATTACGTAATTATGTAATTATTAAGGAATTTTATTGTTTAAATAAAATTTTTCGTCGTTTATATTAATAAATTGCTTTTTTGTAAATATAGGAGTTATTCGTTTTCTTATAATTTAACTTAAAACAAGGTTATTTCCGATAAAGTTTTTTAAGTTATTAATTATTATTTATCCATAATTTTATTATTTTTTACGGTTTAAAAGCTATATTAAGTCTATATCGTCGTCCTTATCGGCGGATTAATATGTTATATTAATTTTGATAATATGCGGGTACTAAATATGTACTTACCTTTAGGGGTGTCTTTTATTTTTAACTTAAATTTATCCGTTTTAGAGTTGTTAACGAGGTGGTAATCTCGGAATTAACAATAATTTTATATATTTAATATTGGAATTATCGTTAATAATAATTGTTAATATAAAGTTAATTTAGTTAATTTATTAAGTTAAATTATAAAGGTAAATAAAATAATATAATATATTTTATTTAATATTAAAGCTGTTTATATTTTTAAAATCGTATAAATTAAATTAACTTTATATAACGTTAGCAGAATTTAAGTAATATATTATATCGTTAATAAGAGGCGATAAAAACGGTAAATATAAAGATAAGTAAAATAATTATTTACCGGTATTAATATTTACGGCATTATATTTTGTAAAAGTACGTAAGTTACTTCCCGTAACGGTATTAAATGTTGCTATAATAAATATAATAATTAGTTAAATATATTAACTGTATTAACGGAGTATTGGAAATATAGTAATTTACCTTTAACCGTACCGGTATTATTTTATTTAATATTACGGGTTTATAAAAATGTTTTATTTATTATAGTATAGTTTGCGATATTATTATAAGCAAACCTATTTGGCGAAATAGGAATTATAGTATTGTTATTTACTTTACTGGATATTTAAAATACATAAGATTTAAGATTTACTTATAAATCTTTAAGCCGATAGGGTTATGGATAATTTACGGCTTATAATGTTATTATTAATTATTATGTTTATATTTAATAATACTAAGGATAAAAGATTTTATTTCCTTTTTATGTAATCGATAACGGCCGGTATTTTAATATTAATATAGCTAAATGTACTAGTTAGATTCGTATCCGAAGTTAATAAATAATTAGATATTTATATATTTATTAAACCGAGGAATATAAAAAAGGTATTATTTACTTTATTTTTATTCCGGCGTATTTTTTGTTGTAAAATTAATAATTTTGCGGTTTGGGCGGATTTAAGATTATATTAAGCTTATATTAAAAATACAAGGTTAAAATAAGTATTTACGTATTATTTAGGTAATACCGGAAAATAAATTTATTTTAATAATTACTTATAATATTATAATTTAAGTTATTTCTATTTTTATTACCTTAAGGATATAAATATATAAACGTATTTTTTTAAATCTTACGTAACGAATTATTATTATTTTCCGTTATAAGATTATCGTATGTAAATATATTATGATAATAATAATAATAAATAATAATACGGTTTTAATAAATATTAATATAATATAATTATGTAATAAATAAATATATAATAATAATTATTATACGGTAAAAAGAAATAAACGTTTAATAATATATATAATAGGAAAATGTAGATATTATTAATAAACGGCGTAAATATAATAAGGAATACGTACGCGTATAACGAAAAAAAACGATAGGAATAATTATTGTTAGGAACGAAAAAAGGAGATTAATAAGTTGAAGATATTTTAATATATATAAATGAAAAAAAGGTGTATGTATGTAATTAAGTTTGAGATATAAAAAATAAAAGGTATAAATCGCGTTTACTTTAAATTAGTAATTTTTATTTATATAACTTTATTTATAAGATAAATTTGAATTTATATATATTATACGTATTTGTTATTGCGTTAAACTTTTTAATATATTTTTAATAATATCTTTAGATTTTTAAAAATAAGGAATTTAACGTTATTCCACCTTTTATTAACATTTTTCTGCCGCTTATTAAGAATGTTAAAAAATAACGTTTACGTAAGTTTGTCAAGTTTACCGGCGTTTTCGGATTTTTATTAAAGCTTTGTTTAATATTAAGAAGTTGTATTATTAAATTTAGGTTTTATGGATTTTATACGTAGAAAAAACGTGATTTAAAACATAAAGATTGTTATCTTTAGTATTTTTTATATTTATAATGGGGATGCTTTGTTAATATGAATTAGATATAAGTTATTCTTTACCTTGTTAAAAAGATTCCGAGTTTACGTTACGTAAATTTTTAATATATCTTTATATTTAATACGATTTTTTATTAATTTGTTAGGATGTTTTCCGATAGTTACGAAAATATTTATATTCTTATTAAATATAAAACGCTGCCGGTAAGGAGTTATAAGGTAGGGTAATAACCTTAAGTTAACTTATCGGCTAAAACGAAATTAAGGGATTTTAAATTAAACCCGATATATTATAATCGGCTTGTAATATATTGTTAATATTAATATATTATTAAATAAATATCTGGTAAATTTTTTAGCGTAAAGGTTATACGTTTTGGTATATTTTCTAACTGTTTCTGGTATTTATAACCCAGGTTTAATCATCGGCTTTTTGCTTGTTTAAATAACGTACCTTTGTTAATGTTATTATTTATTTAGGTTTTTCGTTTATAGTTTTTCGGTTTCCTTCCGTTCGTATTATCTTTTTAGCTATACCGGTAATTTCGGCCTATATTTTAAGCGTTACGTTAATAACTTTTTATTTAAGTTATCGAATAGTTTATTATTAGGTTATATTATAACTTTTTAAAACCCGAATCTAAGACGTAAAGTAAATGCTTGCTTTTGTTTAAGAAGCGCGTTTATAATGAAGTAATACCGGTTCGTTATTATTATTGTCGTTATTGTCGAAATATTGGTTTTTTACGGAAAATATTTTTATTATTTTCTTTTCGGTTTAGTTTTAAGTTTTATTAATATTTAATTAATACGTTAATTATTAAAGTAATTATAATTAGGATTAAAAAAATAATAACGGTTTTTTTAATTATAAAAACGATTAACGTAATTTATTTATATAATATGCAGCTAGTTATTATTTAATAGTACGAGACAGTTTTTAAAGGGCCCTTAATAATAATTATATCCCGGTTCGGCTTTTTTTCTGGTAAAATATATTATTAAAGCGACGACGTTATAAGCGTATTTGTTATTAAATTTTTTATTTCGAAACTTTTTATTTTACGTAATATTTCGAATTTGCGATAATTTTATAAATATAGGGAATGTTGGGAAATATTATTTAACTTTTTTTTTTAGGATGTTTTTAATAGTGGTTTTTGGTACGTTAGTTTTTATATATCGTTATATTTGCTTTTATGGTTTTTTGCCTCGATAAAAAGAACGATAGGATTTGGAATTAAAGGTGGTTATTTGCGTATATAATCGGGCCGTTTCGTTATTATTATAGATTTCGTTATTCCTGTTTTTATAATTAGCGATATGTAATAATAAAAAGATAATTTCGCCTTAAAGCCGGTTATATTAAATTATAGTAAAAGTTTATTATAACGGAATTCGGTAAATTCGTTAAGCTAGGTATTAACGTTATTATAAAAATATTTTGCGTTATGTTATATTTTTAAGTATTTTTCCAGGTGGAAAAAACGTAATAAAAAATCCGTATTTTATAAATTGTTTTTTGCCCCGGAGAATTACGAATTACTGGGATATGTTTTTTTTTATTATATCGGCTTTTGTAATAATTTTTATTATTTAATTAATCGTTTTTATTTTTCGAATTATTTTAAGATAAATAAAATTTTTTAAGTTATAGTTTATCGGTAAAGTTTATATAATAATCGTTTCCGGGCGTTGGATATAAAAACGTATCAGGTTTTTTATTACTTTTATAAAGTAATTTTTTTTATTAGGCAAAAGGAATATTCCGGGTAAGTCGTAAAATAAAAAATTAAGGAAATCGGACTTTTTTATTTCGAGCGCGATAATATTTAAAAAAAACTAAGTTTTCGTTTAATTAACGGCGAGGGTTAACTTTGTTTTTTTCGCGATAGCGTTTTCGTCGGGTACGTAAAGTTTATGGTTATAATTAGGATTTAAGATTATAACTTAAACTTAACGAAGGATATTTTTAATTTTAATTTAGTTATATATAGTTTTAAAGTTTTTAGCGTCCCGGTTTAACTTTTAAATTTATGGCAGGAATAGGTTATAATTTATTATATCGGTCGTCTTAATTTTACCTCGAGGCTGGTAATTATAATTTAACTGGCAAAAAATTATACAGGATTACTAAGGGCTATTATTCGAACTTATTTTAATATAAATAAGGCAACGTTTATATATATTATTATTCCTAGGCAGATTTAACTTAATAAGGCCGGATATTAACTGTAATAAACGTTAATAAATATTTAATATTAGGTTAAATCTAAAGGGCAAGTTTACTTATATTAAATTTATCGGCCTACTGGTTATCGACAAGAACAAGCTTTGGCAGCGTAATTACGTATTAAATACCAAATTTCTTACTTTTAACCTTAAATTAGTTAAGCTCCTTAGCGGTATTTTCGTTTTTTTATCAGTTTATCAACAACGTTACGGTTTGTTTAACGTAATTTGCGTTATTAATTAAATTCGAAATTTTTCAGGTATTTATTTATTAACTGCTTAATATCCGGTCCCTCTTACGAATTGCGGAAATAAATAAATATTTTTAATTAAAAAGGGCTAAATAAAACATAATCCCGATTATAAAAACTAAAAGTTTTAATATTTTAATATTAATATTGTTATAAATAATATATACGTAACTTAACGTTTATAATAAATTTATTTTTTAAAATATAAATAATATCAGATAATATTTTAACAGCGCTATTAATATTTACGGCAAACTTTACCTTATCCGTATTTAAAATCCTTAAATATATTTTTCCCTTTACAATTAAAACGATACGTACCTTGCCCCGGCATTAACGTTACGGTTCGATAACGGAAACGGGAATTAACGGTATTATTACGCTTAAAACTAATAAGTTAAATATTAAGGTTTAGCTGCTTTTAATATTAACGGCGGAAATAAATATCCGTCGGGTAATAGTACTCAACGCTAACAAACCGAATAACGAAATCTGGTTAAAATTGTTATTTTATAAATTAAAATAAATTTCCCGACGTTTAAACCGGATCTTATATGCCGCTATACCGTTATTTATTTTTATGCTTTTAACTTTTTCCAGCTTTTTTTTTATTAGTCGCAATTTATTTTCCTATCGAAAAAATTAAGAAATATAAGCCGTTCGGCTTGCCTATTATCGTTAAAATCTTGGTTGGTAATTATTCGAAGTTATATATAACCGAAATAAATAAAAAATCCGGATTTTACTTTTAAACGTAATTACGGTATTATTACGTTAAACAATTTGGAATACGGATAAAAATTTTTTTTCGGCTTTATAAAGTTTTTATTACCGGAATAAAACTAAACGTTTTAATCGAACTTTTTAATACGAATTACATAAACCGCTTAATAACGGTAATAAATAATAATACCTTTCGTTCCGCCTTTAGAATATTAATTAATTACTTTAAAACGGTTTTGTTAATATAGTTTTACGAAAATTATATCGTATTAATATAACATCTATTACCGAAAACAATATTCTTTTACTATTCTTATCGGTTTTTAATTAAGTAACAAAATATACTATAATTATTTTATTAAAAAATTCTCTTTTTAACTTAACTTATCTTTAAAAGTTTTCCGGAATAAAAATTTTCTTTAGTAAGTTTTATATTAACCGTTTATAATACTAAAAATTAATTATTTTTTTAAAAATAAACGGCTTATTTAAATTTTATAAGGTTAATAACTTTTATGCCGGAACGGCCGTATCGGGCTTTCGTTAATTACGGATAAAAAAAAATTTATTTTATAAAAATTACTGTATTTTTTGTAATAATAATTAGTATAATATTATATTCCGTAACGTATATTATTAAAAATATTAACATATACGACAGTATATCTTTTAAAAAGCCTTTTTTTATATAAATACTTAAAATAAAAATATAATACCGAAACCGGTTTTAATTATTAATTTATAATATTTTTAATACCAAACTTTTATTTTAAAAAATTAATTTGTTATTTTTTAATAACGCGAAATAAATTACCGTTTATAGCCGTAATATAATAGCTTTATACGAATACGGTAATTTAAATTTTATTTCCGAACTGGTTTTTATTAAGGTGCGATAAAATATTAGTTATAATGTACCGTTTTTCCTTAGCTTATCTATTTAACAAATTACGGGTAACGTTAAGAATCGGAATTAATAAAAATTGCGCTGCATTAAAGCGGTAGAAGGCGCGTATTTTCGTTAAATGGTCCAATTTTTTCTATTCGTATCGGTTTAAATAAACTTTGTTTAGGATAAATAATAAATAAGTTTCGAAGTTATAAAAGATTATAAAACAGCCTTATTTAGGACGCCCTTTTTAAAACCGGGAACTTTTTTATATACGTTAATATCTTATTAAAGATTACTTATTTCTAGAGGTTTCGAAAAGAGTTCCAAAAAGCGCTTTTAATTATTTTATTTAGAAATTCTATCGTTTTTTTTAAGTAGAATAATATAAATACTTCCTATATTTAAATAACGTCGCGGTACCGGGAAAATCCTTAAAGTTAAAATGCCTTAATATATCTTTAAAAAAATAGTTAAATTAATTAACTAAATTAGTAACTAAGAAAAATACATTTAGAAAAAAGGGGAAAAGGTAATAAATTATCCAGGGCGGCTTAATTAAGGGGGAAAGTTATTTTTAAAACTGGCTTTTTAATTTAAGAGTTTTTCGGGTAAGCCGAAACTTAATGTTATAAATTCAGGCCTTAGATTTTACGAAATATAATTTTATTTAAGTATATTAGCCCCGGTTAATTTTTCCGCGGATACTTATATTAGCATAGCCGATTATTTCGAAAAAAGTAAGTTATTAATATGACGAATTCGTAACGTATTTAAATTTAAAATCGATAAAATACGAGAAACGAATAAATCGAAATCTTTAAGTCGTTAACGTTAAAATAACGATAAAACCCGTTTATTTACCTGCCGAATTTAGTAAAATTATTCCTGGTTAAACGTTTCGATATAAGATAAACCCGGTTAAATATCTTAGGTAAAACCTTTGTTAAACTTTTATAAATAACCGCCTTAATTATCTTTGTTATTTGGTTTTTTTTTAATAGTTTTCTTAGCGGAATCTTACGTTGTTTTTTAATAGGAGTTTTTTTAACGTCGTTATTATTTACAGGTACGTTCTATTTATAATATAGGCAAATTTAACTTTAAATTTTGCAAAACCGGGACCGTTTATAGTTTATTTATTTTGTATATAAATACCTTTTAACATATATATAGGAACGTATAAAAAGCGTTAAAAAGTATTACTTACTTTACGCCGCCGTTAAGGCCTTATAAAACGCGGTACCGGTAAGGCGTTAGCGTATACGTACTTGTAATTACGGCTACTTCGAAAAGGAAAATAACGTAAAAAATATTCGGGTTAGTAATTATGTAATTATTAGCCAGATCTGGTTTGAAACGATAAGAATATATTTAGGGGAAATTTTTTTTTGCGATATTTTGGTTTATTCGGATAATATATGCTATTCAATTAAATATTATTTACCATCCTTTTTGCTAAATATAATAAAATGTTTAAGTTATTCTATAATTATTAAGTTGTTATCGTTTTTTTTATTATATATACCTTTTTCTATTTTGCCGTCTAGGATAATTACGTTATCGTTTAAGATAATTACGTTATTATTTCTTATAGCCGCTAAGAAAAACCCCCCCGGGGGGGGGGGGGGGTTAAATGTTTCCGATTTATTTTTTAATTAAAAGTATTACGAATTCGTAATTCCGTAAAAAAATTATTAATATTTGTAGTTTTTTAAAAATAAGTTTGCGGATAAGATCTTTTAGGCTTGTTTAATAACTTTAAAAAATATAAAATATGGAAATAGGGTCAACATATTATCGTCGCTTATAAAAGGAAAATAATATAGGTTGTTTTAATGGAAAGATTTTAATTATACCGGTAAAATATAGGTAAATTAAAAACGAACGAAATAATATTAAATAAAAAGATAACGGTATAAGTTATTTTTATAAAGCAATTATAATTATATAGGTAGGATATAAGTAAAATAAAAGCGAACAAATATAAGGTATTGTTATAAAAGGTAAAGGTAAATTAAATTCGTACCGGCAAAATATAAATAAGTTAAAAGTAATTAGGTATAAGGTATTATTATAAAAGGTAATGATAAATTAAAGTTATGCCGGTAAAATATAGGTAAATTAAAGGCGTTTAAATATAAGGTATCATTATAAAAGGTAAAAATAAATTAAAGTTGTACCGGTAGGATATAGGTAAGATAAAGGTAAATAGGTATAAGGTATTGTTATAAAAGGTAAAAGTAAATTAAAATCGTACCGGTAGGATATAAATAAAATAAAGGCGAACGGATATAAGGTATTATTATAAAGAATAAAGGTAAGTTAAAGTTATACCGGTAAAATATAGGTAAAATAAAAGTAATTAGGTATAAGATAGTATTATAGAAAATAAAGATAAGTTAAAGTTATGCCGGTAGGATATAAGTAAATTAAAGGCGTTTAGGTATAAAGTATTATTATAATGGGTAAAGGTAAATTAAAGTAATACCGATAAAATATAGGTAAATTAAAGGCGAACAAGATAATATTAAGTTAAAGGAAAACGGCGTAAGTGGTTTTTATAAAACGATCGTAATTATACCGGTAAAATATAGGTAAGAAAAAAACGAACGAATATAAGGTATTATTATGAAAGGTAAAGGTAAGTTAAAGTTATACCGTTAGGATATAAATAAAGTAAAGGTAAATAGGTATAAAATATTAATATGGAAAATATCAAGTAAAAAAAAAATAATGTAAGTTATTTTTGTAAAAAGAACTTAATTATATTAGTAAGATATAGGTAAAGTAAAGGCGAACAGGTATAAGGTATTATTATAAAAAATAAAGGTAAGCTAAATTTATACCGTTAAAATATAGGCGAATTAAAGGCGAACGAAATAATATTAAGTAAAAGGAAATAATATAAGTTATTCTTATAAAATGATCGTAATCGTACCGGTAGGATATAAGTAAGGTAAAGGTAATTAAGTACAAGGTATTATTATAAAAAGTAAAGGTAAATTAAAGTCGTACAGGTAGAATATAAGTAAGGTAAAGGCGAATAGGTATAAAACGTTATTATAAAAGATATTAAATAAAAGGAAAATAACGTAAGCTATTTTTAAAAATAGATTTTATTCGTATTTATAGGATATAAATAAATTAAAAGTAAATAAATAAAGGATAACGTTAAAGAAAATATTAATTATATTATAATTAAGTTAATTAAAAGGAAAGTTATACAAAATATAGGAAAAAATAATGGTTTAATTAAATTTAAGCTTTAATATATATTAAAAAGTTATAACTAGGAAACTTTAAAGCTTTTTATATAACGTAGGCTTACCGGGATAACCTTTTTCCAGGTACATTTACGTAACTTTAAACCTTATTAATTAATAACATTTCCCGTTTTCTATAACAGATTATAATCGTACGGGTAAAATCTAACTAAGCTTAAAGCGAACGAATTAAAAATAATATTATAAACAATATTATACGAAAGGAATTAATAATAATAAAATTTATTCCCTTTTTAATTTAATATAAGTTTAATTTTAATAATATTATAACCTGCGATATTAATAAGAAAAATCCTTACCAGGATAATTTCGAAACTTTCGGCATTTAACGCTAATTCGAGGCGGTAAAGAACTTTTTCCTTTAATTCCTACTACTAAAAAAAGTTAACATTTTTAAAATAAAAGGCGTATAACTAAACGAATTACGTAACCATAGTTTTAAACGGATTTTTGAGAAATATCGCTTTATATTTTATAAAGCTTTAATAATTCGGAATTTGTTTTTAAGGTTTTCGAAGTTTAATTAATAAAGCTTGGTTATAAACATTAATTAATAAAAGTAATAAATATTATTAAGATATTAATTACGGAATTAATATAAAATAGCCGATTAATAATAAACGGCCCCGAATTGCGTTATTATAATGACGTAAATTAATAACGAATATACTTAAATGGTTAATAATAAATAATGTTCTTAATAGTTAAAAAATAAATACCGAAAGTTACGTAAATAATATATTTCCCATTTCCTTATAATATTGCTTTATCGTTTTTTTATTCAAGTTGTTTAACTTTTTAATAACCGGTTTTATTTTAAACGGTAGTTTTATATTTAATTAATATTTTTTATCGATAGGTAAAAGGAGGTAGAAACCGTTAAAATTGGTAAGCCTGGATAACTGGATATATGTACTTATGGGGTTGGTATATTTTTTAAAGTTATAAGTAAAAGTTAAGCTAAGGAAAACTTTTAATAATATTTTCCCTTATAATTTATATTTTGTAATTGTAAACGTTAGCATTAATAAGAACCTACGGCGGTTAAAAAGTTTCGTTCGTAATCCGTTTTTTTTTTACGTTTAAGATATATATCATATTTAGGAAAAGAGGTATGACGCTTAGGGGAAAACCTAAGACTTGGACGTTTTTCGTATCCGAGAAAAAATGTAATAATATTTTTTATAATCATAACCGATATGCTTTTTATAAAAGCAAAATATACCGGAATTTTTATAAAAAAATCATCCATAATTTTAAATATTATTTAAATAATAAATTAACGTTTTATATTAGATTTATATTTAGGATTATGGTATAAAAGGAAAATGTAGGTATTTTAGCTTCGATTTTTTGCAAAAGATAATATAGTTTAAAAATTAATTAAATATTTTATCGAATTTAAAAAAATAATTACCTTAATATTTTCTGTTAATTTAATTTCGCCTGGTTTTAATACCTTACTATTTAAAATCTGGAGGTATTATTTTGTTTATTTTTTATATTATAATAAATAAAGGATATTTTTATATATAGGATCCGTCGTTTTTATTTATTAATTAAAAATAACGTACTACACAAGCGAATCGCTTATATAAGCGAGTTGCTCGTTTTTTACGCCATTTTAATTACGCAACTTTAATCGTTTATTTTTTAATACTAATAATATAGAACGGCTTACAAAAAAAACGAAAATAAACTTAGCCGTTCAGGCTAAAAAAAAAGACCCGAAACTTAGTTATAAACGGCTTTATACAATATATAACGTTCCCGAATCTACTTTAAGAAACCGATATAACGGTAAAGCTTGCCGAGCCGACATTATTTTTAATTTGCGAAAACTGACGCCGACCGAAAAAAAATCGATTATTAAACGAATCCTTAACTTAAATACGTAAGCGTTTTTTATCCGGCTTTAGCATGTTAAAGATATAACGAATTTGCTGCTTACTTAACACGTTACGATATATATCGGGATTAACTGGATGTTTAATTTTGTTAAATGGTAAAAAAAACTTAAAATACGTTTAAATCGAAAAATAAATTATTAAAAGGTTTTATACGAAAATTTAAAGGTATTTCGTAAATAATTTACGTTTATTCGGATTATAATCGCGAAATATAATATTGCAAAAAAGGATATTTATAATTTCGACGAAATAAAATTTTTAATAAATTTTTTTATAATAACAGGTATAATAATTACAAGTACCGAAAAACGTAAAAAATTTAAATAAACGTAATAAGGGAATAAGGAATGGTTTACAGTAATATAAGCCGTTAATTTTTAAGGCTGGGCCTTATTTTTATTTATTATCTTTGCCGGAAAAAACCATTTTTTTTGCTGGTTTGCCGATAACTTACTTTTACTTAATTAAAGGATTATTATAAGCGAAAACGGCTAAACGATAAATAAACTAAGTTTAAAATAAATTAAGTATTTCGATAAATATATTAAAATATGTACTAAAAGTTCGAAACGTTTTTTTATCCTTAACGGTTACGAAAGTTATTATTCGATCGAATTCGAAAATTATTGCAAAATTAATGGTATTATTACATTTTATATACCTACTTATTTTTCTTATCGGCTTTAACCTTTTAACGTATTTTGTTTTTCCGTATTAAAACGCGTTTATTCGCTATATATTAAAAGTTTTATACGACGTTACGTTACTTATATTACTAAAAAAGATTTTATCGCCGGTTTTTACAACGCGTTTAAAGCTGCTATAACGACCGATAATATTAAATCCGGATTTGCAAAAACGGAACTTATTTTATTCGATTTTAATTGCGTTTTTTCCGAATTAAAAGTTCCAGTTATGCTTATACCGACCGTCTTTTTATTTACCTTTATCAATTCCGTTATTTTTCCATTTGCGAAAACTCTTAGAAATATTACTGAAACGATTTAACGGGGACGTTATTTGTAAAGGAAGATTAGAAATTATTAGGGTAGCTCGCCGACAAAGATAATTAAATCGGTTAATCTTTTAACAAAAAGTAACTTATTGTTTTTATATAAAATTGCTTTTTTAAAAAAAAAAAACGGTTATTTTTGCAAAATGAATTATGTTTTTAGTAAACGTCGGAAAACTAAAAACATACGTTTTTAGGAAAGGGGAATGCTTATTATAAGGGAGGTAAAAGCTTTTATAGCTAAGAAAGAAGGTAGTAGTAAGTAATTGTAGCTAATAAAAGCTGAAGGTAATTGTTATAAGAAAGTTTAAACGAAAGAACGGAAATGTAACGTTTACGGCAAGCCCGGATATAATACGCGTACTTGTAAGGAAGTTATAAAGACGTTTAGCAATAAGGAATTTAAGTAATTTAAATTGATTTATTGCGTTATAATTAATTTATTTGATTTCGTTATTGCAAAATGCTGAAAAACGAGCGATTTGTTTATATGAGCGACTTGCTTATATAGTACGTTAATAATTTTTCGGAATTTTAATTATAATTAGTAACCGAGGTATTAATTATTATGTTTACCGGATTTAAATATTATACCCGTCGTTTTGTAATTTTTTTACGTTATAAACTTTTCCGGATATAATATCAGGTAAGTTATAACGGGGTTAAACTTGGAAAAAATTACCATATAATATAATAATCGGGATATTTCCGAAAACGTTATTATAACAACCTATTATTTTCCGTAACCTTATATATAAACGGTAAAAATTAACGTTTTTTATTATATTATATTCTTTAATTATAAAAATGTCGGTTTTTTATTATTATTATATTAGGCGTTAATTTATCTTTTTCCGGTATAAATTATTATTACTTTTTATAATACCTAAGTTAATAACCGAATAAATCGTAATACCGTTAATCCCAGTTTTAACCGATTCCGAAGTTGCCGTTAACCTAAGCTTTTTACGTAGCCCTTTGCGTTTAAAGGCCTAAGATAAGGCTTTAATAATTTAACTTTTACTTATTTTTTTTCGTTTTTTTAAAAAAAAAAAACTGGGGCGGGTTATTAGATATAATAACGTCATTATTTCTAGTATTGGTAATATTAACTTCGTTTTCGGCTTTAATTTTGTTTATTTTAATTATATAACGGAAAATATTATTAAACGTAACGGATTGTTTTTTATTTAAATAGAAAACTTTCCGTAATATTACGTTTAAGTCCGTTTATATAATACTTAAGTAATATTTAATAGATATTATAATTAATTAAAACGTATAAATTCGTTACGAAGATTATAATATAATTGTTATTATTCGAAATTGGATAAGATTTTTATATATTTCGATTAAATTATTATTTTCTAAAGGGGTATATAATCGGGGGAACCGGCGACGTGAAAAAGTATATAAATTTTCGGTATGGTTAAACGTAATGCTATTTATAAAGGATTAAATATTATCCAGTTTGCCGGTAATCCGTTATAAAGCTGTATTATTTAAATGTTTTAAATTAGCTTTTTATTTTTTTACTTATAATTCGATCGATTTAATAATATTTAAAAAGGTGCCGTTACTTTTTAGTTCGGAATATAATTACTAATAATGTCGTAATTTTGGCGCGTAAGGAAAGCCGATAACCTTTTTTAAGTTAAAGGGTTAAATAATTTAAAAAATTTAACGTATAAATAATTCGAAAATTAAAATACTTCTTTTAATTATTTCGTTTAACGTATTTAAGATATTTGTAAAAAAGGTTATTATATTTTTATAATCCGTAATTTCCTAAATATATTTATTTTCGCGTTTATTTTTTTTATTTTCCTTATCGTCCCTATTTATTATAAGGTTTTAATTCGTACAAGCGCCTTATAATTTTACGTTTTTTATAATATCTTCCCGTAACTTATAAAAAAAACCAAAGTTGTTGTTATAATAACGTAACCGTTTAAGAATTATATATTAAAATTTATTCTATAATTGTAAAAATATTTCGATTTGGCTATAAATAAATTCTTTTTAAAAAATAAATAAAATAAAGCGTATAATAACAATCCGGGCGAAAATAATTAAATCTTCGAAATATAAAGGTAATTAACCGGTTAATAACGGAATTTTAAAACGATTTTTAAATATTACGCGTTGGTAATAAATACCTTGATATAATAAACTATTAAATTTAATATACCGTTATGTTTATTTGTTTTTACGTAATTTTTTCATAATTTCGATTATAACGGCATAATTGTAAAAATAAAAGTACCGAAACTTAAAGTTACGTTATTAGTAAACCTAAAAAATATTAGGCCTTATATTATTAACTGGATTTAATAAAATAAAATTATTTATATTATCCTGTTAATTACCGGGCGTATTAGTAATAAAGCGTTATAAATAAGGTTATATCTGGTAAATTATTTAATATATAGTATTGGTATGTAATTAATACTAATCCGTTTCGGAATAATAATACGTATCGTAACCGAAAAAATAATTGTAAACGTTAATAAAAGATAATTTTCGTTTAAAGAAGATTTTGTTTAAAATACGTATTATTAGGCTGGTAATAATAGCGTTGGGGTTTTTTAAGTTTAAGAAATCCGGGTTTTTTTTTATGGAGTTGAAATATATTATAAAAAAAGCGAAACGTTAGTATATAAAAGATTCGAACTTTATGGCGTAGTTAATAACGTAATAAAATAAGGCGAGCGTTTTTGTTTTCGTATATATTAGAGAAAAAATCGTAATTATGTTATAAAGCTATAATAATAACTTTATTTTAATAATTACAACTGCGCGATGTTCGCCGAATACGAAAAACGTTATTTTTATCGATATATGTTTTAATAATTATCGGCTACGGTTACCCGAACCGATAACTTTTTTTTTTTTGCGGGATTTCCCTTTAATACCGGCATACTTCCGATATATATAATTACAGGAATAAAGTTAAATTGCAGTTGTAATTATTTATGTTTTATTTTCCCATTTATGCTTAAAACGGTTAACGTTTTTTTCCAGGTCGGAATTCGGTTTTAGACGACTGTAATTAAACGAGCGTTATTTCGAAACGATCGAATTATAGTTTTTTTAAAAATGTTCGTTTACCTAGGCGAAAAATTTCAAAAATTTAACAGGATTATCTTTAACGCAAATATTTTCAAATATATTCTTAGCGTTTATATTCTTTTTAAATTACAAGATACCGTATAAATAAAAAGTACCTTTGTTATTAATTTCAATTGTTTCGAAATAATGCTTAACCGGACTAAATGTATTATTTTTTAAATTGGTACGGACGATTTTATCGAAGAAAATTTACGTATAAGTATAAAACTAACGTACGGAAGAAAAAAAGTTCTAATTAACCTCTTTAAATAATTTGCATACCGTATAAATTATATGTAATTCTAGGCGTTTTAATTGGCGTTCGTAATATTTAAAGTGACGGTAGCGTTTATTAAACTTATTATAGATTGGTAATAAAAGGTTATTAAGGTTAATACTGTTAGATATAGGGGATATCAGTTGTGTTGTTATATTAGGCTGAGTTGCGTATATTTCTCGTACGTGTATAGCTTTTCTGTAGCCTAGTAACGGAATATATATTTTTCGATTAAAAGGACCCTTTCCGTATATAAGGTGCGTTTTATACCCCCTACTAGCTGATATACCCCCTTAACGCTTTAAAGCATTTATAGCGTTAATCGTTATATATTATTACTTCCTAAAGCTATAATCTTTTATTTGATTTTTCCTCCGGCGATTAAATTCTTTTGATTAGTTAATTCCTTTTCCGAAATCATTTGCAGAGTGTTTTTTTGCCGCTTAAGGGTTTCCGTAATATTTATTAGTTCTAGTTATTTTCTGAAGTGCTTAAATAATTCGCGTAATAGGGCTTTAATTAATTTATCAACTAGCATATTACCTGTAAACGTATAATTCATTTTAATTAAATCCCTTTTTACGGCTTTTCGTAACTAGTAGTTATGTATATTTACGTACTCCAGTTTTGTTTATAACAGGGCGACGTTAGCGTTAATAAGCCGTATAATCTGTTAATTATTATATTATATGTTTAGCAGTCCAGTATTTAAAATAATTCCTGGCTTTTTAATTAGTCGAAAGCTAACTAAAGCTTTTTTTACAGCCTGCGTAAAAAATAACAATTCCATTTCGGTTATGGAAATAATTATTATATTTTGCTTATTCGCCTGTTATTTTATTATTTTTTAAATAGTTTTATTATATAAATTTAAAAGTTTTTTTGATTAATTATATTATCTACAAAAAAGGCGTTATTCTAAGTATTTAACGAATTTTTACCTTTAAATTATAACGTTAACGTTTTAATTCCGATTAAGTATAATATAATTCGATTAACGGCTTTATAATATATGTCGCTAAGGTTTAAGTTAAAACAGGCAAATCGGAATACGGTAAAAAATATATTAAATCCTATATTAATCGTTATATAAAGGATAAAACCGATCTTTTTCTGGTATCTGTTAATAAAGCTTAAATAAATTAAATTAAAATTCGGCAATAATTTAATGCTAATTATAAACGTTTTTACGAAATTATTTAAACTTTTTTTAAAAATTAAATTAACTAACTTATTTATAAAGTCGGATTAGAATAATTAGATTTTTTTATTAAATCTATCTTTAATTATTTTAATACCGAGGAATTACTATAAGTCCTTACTTTTTATAAAGGTATACCGTGTCCGAATTTATTAAATTAACTGATTGACGAGGTCTTGATTTTTTTTTGCGATATGCTGTCATAATATCGTCTACGAAGAAAAAGATAAGTATCCTTTAACGAATAAAATAACAAAGTTTATAAGAAACGGGGTTAAATCCTAGTCTCTTAAACGTCCCGGTAAAATCTTTTTATTAGAACAATAGCGACTTCGTTAAACCGTATAAAGCCTTTTTAATTAGGAGAGTTTTGCTACGTTACGAATATTTTAAAAGTATTTTTATATATATTTTATAAGGTAAATTAATATTAATAAAAAGGTTAATAGCGTTATATTATTTTAATTTTAAATTAAATTTAGTCGTAACAGCGATTAAGGTTTTAAATAACCTTCTAATTAAAATAAATACGTATATATTATTACAAACGTTCTTTAGCTATTAATCGCCTTATATAACAAAACGTACTTTATATTTTTACAACTAACTATATTTGTCGAACTTGTAAATATATACCTATATGCACTTTAAAACCTATTTCCCTTTAACAGAAAACTAATTAACGATTTCCCAGAATCGTATTTATTTATAGCTTTATAAATAAATTTTTTTAGCTTTACGAAATATTTCCTTTAAAAAATATATATTTAACTTTTTATAATTTTACGGCAATAGTAATAAATTACGCTTATATATCTAATTTCGTAATTTAAGGATTTTATATATTTTCGTATCGGCCTAATAGCTTAATAATCGCGAGCCTGGGTATCTTTTTTAATTGCGACAAACTTGGACACCCTATTTCGGTTGATCTTAAGAAACAGCTGGTTTAAATCCAGCTTGGGCCACCGTTCCTCTAGGTGGCGCCAGCCTAGAGGAGCTAAACCAATTTGGGGCTTCGGTTCCGCCACCGTGTTGGCGATTAATTAGAATGGTTGGGGGCTTTAGGAACTAATCAAATTAATCGTGTACGTAACTATTTATTTGTTACTGTATACCTATAACCCGCATTGCGTTTTTCCGGCCTTTACCAAGAAGGGACGGTTTTTAGGGGGTGCTCCCCGGTCGCGTTTGTGTAAAACCAGTTGTGCATGTACTTAGTGAATGGATCAGCTATATGCTGTCTGTATGTATATAGCTAGATACCCCGAATAGCACTTGATCTTGCATATATTTTCGTATCGAAATTTTTCCAATTAAAGTAACGCGTATTTCGGGTAATTAACTTTTTTAAATTTCCGCAATTTACCGGCCGATTATCGATCGTATTAATAAAATAAGTTATTCGTTTTATATTAAATACAGTTTTTTATATTTTATAATCGTACCGATAATTATTTTTTTTGATACGGAACGTCCAAGGAGTTTACGTTTATAACCTATAAAATATTTTCGTTTTTTACCGTTACCTTAGGTTAAATAACGTGATAAAAACTTAAGGCTATCTTTATTATTTCCGTCGGCATAATAATTATAGTAATTATTAAAGTAAACGTTAATAAAGGTAATAATTTAAAAGACGGAAATAATCCGAATATAATTATCGTATAAGGGTAATTAATTTTATACGAATAAGTTTGTTTTTTCCCGTTCCGTACGTTTTGTACGCCTATATTATTTTGGAACCACTTTTTCTGTTTAACCGGTAATTAAATTATTCCGTTTAGGTTTTCGTTTTTTTCTTGTATTTATATATTTAAGTAACCTGGGCCCTAATTAGGTACTTTTACCTGTTACAGTAACTTTTGTAACTTTTTTTTTATAACGTATAAAAAGTCGTTCTTTAAATTTTTGGTATTACCTAAAAAAATGGCCTTTTCGTTAAACTATACGTTTTTAATAATAATAACCTTATTAATTAACGGGTTTTAAATTTTGTAAATATTCGTAAATCGGTAACCGATTAAAAAGTTAATTTAAGCTTTAGGATTTAGCTTTTAAAGTTTTTTTTTTTCATAGCGGTAATTGTTATAACGTAGGTTATATAGCCGTATATTCGTAAATAAGCTTATTAAGGTTTCCGATTAAGCATTGTAATACTGTTTTTATATACCAGGTAAATATAGTAAATTTCGTATAGGCTTTGTTAAAAAATTACGTATTTAGGAGTACGGTTATATAAATATATTGTTACTTTAAAGATATATACGATTAGAAACGAGGGTAACTTAACGTTATTTCGCCTTATAATCGCTTTTTCCTTAATTATATTTTTTAAACGTTTTGCACCCCCGTTCTGGGCCTGGGTATATAATGCTAAAAGCTTAAGTTTAATATTAAAAGAAAGCGATTATAGCATATTTTGAAATTAATAGTTTTTTAAGATTTCGTTATTATATTCGATTATTTTTCAAAAAACCTTATCCTGGTTTTTTAGGATTCCTAGAAAATATTAGAACGCTATAATTAATGTATTTTGCTTTCGGTTTTTAAAATAAATATTTTAAATGAAACCTAAATACCTGTCGGTAATAAACATAGCGTATTTGTATCTTTCCGAGTTCTTTTCGAAGTTTATAAAATTAATAACGATTTATTATTTTAATCGGGAAGTTTCTTTTTTCGGTTTTCGGTATATTTACCTTTTAGCTTTTACCTTATTATATATTTAATATTCGATTATTATAAGACTTTTCAGGCGTATTTCCTTTATAGAAAATTATAACTGGGCGATTATTTCGGGCCCAAGGTATTTTAATTTTCGGTACCAAATTATACCGTTATCGATTTATTATGGTTTTATTATATATAAGTTAACGTTTCGTTTATAAAATACAAAGGTTATATAAGTAACTATTACGTTAATATTTTCGATAACGAATTAATTAAATTTGTTTATTAGCGTAATAATTACCTAATTATATTTATTTCGAATAAAGTTATTAACTTTTCGGTTATTTTATTAATACCTTTTTTTTTAAAGCTGCCGGAAAAATATTAAGTTATATACGAAATTCTCGTAATAAGCTACGTTATATAAACGTAACGTTTTTAAGCTTTTAAGGCTTTAAAGCAATATATTTATTTTTCCGTAATTTTTAATTAGGACGAAACTATTTTTTACGTATATTCCGTCGCCTTAGATCGTTATTTTATAATTTAGGAATCTGCTAATAAAATTAAAGATATGCAAAGTAAAGTGCCATTAAGGTATCTAACTATATATACATAGCATACAGCTAATCCATTTATTAAGTACATACACAACTAGTTTAACACAAACGCAACCGGGAAACATCCCTTAAAAACCGTCCCTTTTTAACAAGGACCGGAAAAACGCAATGCAGGTTATATAACATACGGCAACTGACGATAAGATATATCCGATTAATTAATTAGTTTCTAACGCCCTTAATCGTAACTAATTCCCAGCCACCCTTTAATTATCGCCGATACGGTAGCGGAACCGAAATTCCAATAATTTAACTCCTTTAAGCTGGCGTTACCTAAAAAAACGGTAACCCAAGCTAAATTTAAACCAGTTATTTCTTAAAACCAACCGAAATAAAGTACCTAAGCCTGTCGCAATTAAAAAAGACACCCAGGCTCGCGACCACTAAGCTATTGGGCCAAAATTAAAAATATATATCGTAAATCTTAAGTTTAAAATAAACAAATTTCTTAAGGGGCAAAATACGGCGTTTACCGTATTACGTTAATTAAAGATTAAAAAGTACGTTAAAACCCGTTTTACTTCTTTTAAGAATTGATTTATCTTTTAAATAATTATCTTTTTTATAATTATCTTTTTTATAATTTTCGACAAACGATTAATTTTTTCTTTTAAGGATTAATCGGAAATAATTCGATTTTAAACTAATTGTGGGCAAATTGTGTTGCATTCTTCAGGCTATAGTTCTGATGTGTCCTATCCTTTCCAACTAGGGGGGGGAGAGCAGCTAGATATAGCTTCAGCTCTTTTGTCCTTGCAATCCTAGGGCCACAAATCAAAGCCCTTTCAATCCTTTCAACCTTCCAACAATAAATCACCACATCTGCCGACACGCCCTCATGGCCCTAGGGTTGCCATGAAGCCATCCAGACCTCCGCTAACCTCGCTGGCGCCCTAGAAGCCATCAAAAAGTCTTTCCATCCGTCCTGTACAAGTCCTGCAGCCCCTCCGGGATGAAGCTAGCCTCGCATTCTGCACCGCGCTTCTGTTTCTTCGGGCAATCCTTTGCCATATGTCCGTATTCACCACAGATGAAGCAAAGTGGCTGACCTTCCTTGTTCCATAGGGGCTTGTTCCATCGGTTCGCGTTGTGGCTGTTGCCACATCCTTTCTTCGAATCCTTTTCCTTCCCTCGAAATTCAGCGACAAAGTCGTCATACACCTTGATCATCTCCGTCGTTCCCTTTGTGAGTCCAGTGACGACTGCCATGGGGGCTTCCTTGACGTTGGCAACAACCGCGGCGGCCAATTTGGCTTCATCAATATGGCTAAGCTTCGCCAAATCACCGTCACGGTACCCAACCGCCATCAGGGCTACCCAGACAGCCGTCTTCCACATCTCCCAGTTGTCACTACCTCGCAGCCGATTTTCCTCGCTAAGCTTAAAGTCGAAGTCCTTCCAATCCAGGTACGTATCCTTCTTCTTCCTCCCGGCGTTGCCCTCGCTCGACAGCTTGGCGAACACCTTCATCAGTTGTTCCACGTCAAAGCCCTCCGGCTGACCCACGTCTTTTCCAGACGCTGTTCCTTTTCCAGTTGCCATCTTGGCTCTCTCTGGTCCTTTCCAGGGTTCTCTCTGGGGTTCTTTCTCGAGAATCTCTTTCGAATCCTCTCGGATATCACCGCGTCGACGAGCCTCTGCTTCTAATCGATAACGGCCCTGCGTATGCAGACGCTTCAGTCCTGTTCGAAGCGATTAAGGGGACTTCTAAGCCTTTTTCTTTAAGACCGAGCCTTCGCAGTTTCCTTGCTTCAAAGCGCCCTCACGCCAAGCCTGCCGTTTTTCTGTCCTAGCCTTCTGTACCGAAGCGGAGCGGTACCTCGAATTGCAACACAAAATGGGTGGATTAGGATGTTAATTCTTCCAAGAGACGGAACCAGAAAATGCTACCATGTGGGCAAATTGTGTTACATTCTTTAGGCTATGGTTCTGATGTGTCCTATCCTTTCCAATTAGGGGGGGGAAAGCAGCTAGATATAGCTTCAGCTCTTTTGTCCTTGTAATCCTAGGGCTACAAATTAAAGCCCTTTCAATCCTTTCAACCTTCTAACAATAAATCACCACATTTGCCGACATTAATATTAAAACTTTTTTACTGGGCTTAAATTTTGCCGGAACTTTATTAAAAAATACGTAATAATATTAAGGTAACTTATATGCAGGATTTAAATACGTTTTATACCGAATCCTTTATACGTTTAACTTTTAGCACTTTCGTTTATTACTGCTATTATTTCGGCCTGCTTAAAAGCTTTTACGACCGCTTCGCTTCGGTTTACGCCCTAGGGTTTTCCCTTACGGTTAAAAATTATCCTTGGTTTTTTCCTAATTAAAATCGTTCTAATTAAAAAAGTCCGTAGGTATTCCGTAAAATGTCGGAAACGTTACCTTGATATTTTTCGATATAAGTTATAAATAGGTTATGGTCCAGTAATTTAAAAAGTTAATGGCTATTTTTTAATAGCTAATCGTACCGTTTTTAATCTTAAATTTCCTTACTATCTGAAACGTAATTATCCAAATCCCTATAATAAGAACTAATGCTATATATAAATCGTTTAACTATACGATTATTATTTTCGTCTCTAGGATTTTATATTATTATCCCTAAGCCATAATCTTTTGCTACTTTACGATTTATTCGTTCAGCCTCTTTACCGATTTCGAGGCTTATTTTAACCTTTCGCGGTATTTTTGTTAAATGTTAATTAAAAACCTGTTATCGTATATTTTACCGAATTTAGCCAGTTTAATATATTATTTCCGTAAATTTTTTCCTAAGAGGAAATTTATTTTATAAGGTCGTTATTACTTTTTCGGAAAATATCGTACTTATAATTTTTGTAAATATATACCGTAAAGTCCTAATTATAGGCTTATCTGTTTTCGTTCGTTATTTTAAGGGTATTTATTAAATACCTAGTATAATCGATTTTTTCGTAAATTTTTCCGGAAAATATAAATATAATTAAAGAACCGCTTAAAGTATTAATTCGTATCATATAACGGATTTATTATTTTGGATACGAAGTTATATCAGGTTTTATTAATTTAATAGGTTACGGAAATAATTAATTAAAATCGATATAATCCCATATATTAAAGACGTATATTCTGGCCTAAAATTCACCTTGAAAACGGTCCCAGTCCTTAAGTCCGTTATAAATAATAAAAGACGTTAATAATACCGTTATTATTGTAATTAATAAAATATACGAATAATTATTACTAATATATAGCTTATATTATCTTAGCAACAATTAATCAATTAATAATAACGCGAATTAAGCAAATAAGACTTTTAATTATCAGATATAGGGGATATTAGTTGTATTATTATATTAGGCTAAGTCGCGTATGTTTTTCGAACGCGTACAGCTTTTCTATAGCCTAGTAACGGATCATATATCTTCCGATCGGAAGGATCCTTTCCGTATATAAGGTGCGTTTTGCACCCCCAGCTAGCTGACAAATAGTGAACCAGATAAGCGGAATGTTATACCGCAGGATTATAAATTTAATCTTATCTTTTTAATTTACCTTAAACTTATTAGAAAGCGGCTGCTGTCGTCCGAAGATAACAATCTCTTAAAAAAAGTTAAATATTTAAAAATTACTAAGTAATTTGTAATTTCGTAACTTCCGAATTGTATTGAAAAGTTATTTGTTAATTAGGGATTTACAAATATAACGGATTTACGGAAAAGAAATTTTTTTAATTCGGGCCTTATTAATCCGAAAGCTATTATCTTAAATAATTCTGTTAAATACGAGGAAAAAGAAAATAGGATAAGTTTTTATATACCCGTTATGTTAACGTAACTTAATAAAAACTTATCTAAAACTATTAGCAATAGTATATTAATATTTGGTATTTAAATTTACGTTTAAAAATTAAAGTTCGTTTTTTTATACAAATTTAATTTTTATTATTATTCGTTATTTGTAATAACTGGCCCATTTAATCCATATAATAAAACTTTAATAAAAGTTAAAATAAAGTAATTAGGGTTTTATATATTAAAAAACCGATTTCTAAGGCGAATTCGTATATACGGGCGGCTATTAATCGCATGTTTTTAAATTATAGGATTTTTATCGTTTCGAAAAAAAAATTCATTTTTAATAAATTTTAAATAAATCGAATCCGTTCGGTATTATTTACTTAATCCTGATTAAATACAAAAAACCCGGATGAAGTAATTATAGTAAATATATTTAATTTCTTTTTAAAAGTAACGAAATTATTAGGGTTAGTAGTAAAATTATTTATAAGCGGAATATTTAAGGGATTTTTAGTTTTTATAAAATAATATTAAATACAAATTTATAAAATAAAAAGGTGTATTACTTACATAATCGTTTAAATATATTTAGTTAATAACCGTTTTAATCTTAATTAAAACATTAAGTTAGTTAATATTGTTAATAGATTTATCGTTATATGATTCTTTTAAAATAAATTGTGCTTTATATTTGCAGTAAAATTAATAAGTTGTTATAAACGCCGATCGCAGTTTTTACCGTTAGCCGTTATAATATATTTAAAGTAAAAAGCTTATAAAATTAAGGGATTTCCCCTTACGGAGTTATAACCGTTATACGTATTAACGTTATTATTAAAGGTAAAGTTAATAATCCGATTATTAAGTTGAATATTTTTACTGGTATTTTGTACGTAACCGACGTCGTTTATATTATTACCGTCGTTAGTATCTGAAATATCGAAATCGTTTAATGTTTTTCGGTTAAATGTTAAAGGTGCCGATTTTTCGTTAGGTATATAACTTGAACGTTTTGTTTTTTCGCATTTGGCGTTAAGTATATAAGTAATATTATTACTAAAGTAAAGCGGACGTATTTTTTTATTATCTTTTTATATATTTTAAAAGGATTTGTTAATAGGGATATTACGATATAAATAATTATTAACCTTGAGTTAAAAATATGCTTTAATTATTATTATTTTGTAAAGGCTTAAAAACGGTAAAAAATTATGTTTTTTAAATTTATTAACTTTATATTAAATTATATAAATTTCATTAAAAACGTTTTTAAAAGGATAAAAAAGGACCTTAGTAATTCCGTAAATATCGTTATTAAATATAATTATATAACTTATAATTTTGTAATATGCGGAATTAGTAAACTAATTGCTTTTAGAGTTAAAAGAAAACTTCGTAATCGAATTAAAAATAATATTAATATTAAGAAAACGTTTTTCTAATGGACGGAAAATATCGATTTTTTCCGGCTAGTAATATTCGTAAGGTATTTGTAATATTGTAAAATGTACGGTTTTTAAAATTTAGCCTTTTTATACTTATTAATAATAGGTAATATAAATCCGTAATTTAACGTTAGGCGATTTAGAAAAATAATAATTATAATTATAATAATACAGTATATAATCTTAATTAATAAAATATAAAATCCGAAATTTATTAAGTAAAAATTAAGGAAAATCCTTTATTTACTTTATATTAATTAATTCCGATTTTAAGTATTAAATAAAATAAAGTTGATATTAATTAAGGGGAAAAATAGTTTCCGTACAAAAGTTTTTTTTTAAAAATTCGAAATTATTTAAGTTTTACGTTATTTTAAAACCGGCTGCAGAAAACTCCGAATAATAAAAATAACCTTATTAACAATAAAGGCGGTATTTACGTTTTAAATTAATATATAAATAGTTTTATTGGTATTATTTTCTAAAATTAAACGGTTCCGAGAAAATAAATAGCCGTAAAAACACGAATGTGGTTGAATAAAAGTCGGAATGGAAAAATAAACCGACGTATTTAAAGATACGTTTTAAACGTTAAAGAAAAAATAGGTATAATAAAAGATATTCCGAGAAATTAATCGTTAAATTGTTATAATTGAAATTGTTAAGTACGATTAAGGTATAAAGGAAAATAAATTTGTTATAATTAAACGAAACGTAAAAAATAAAAATAATTAAGTTA
Organism: Monosporascus sp. CRB-8-3; assembly: GCA_004155055.1. NCBI lineage: Eukaryota > Fungi > Ascomycota > Sordariomycetes > Xylariales > Monosporascus > Monosporascus sp. CRB-8-3. The sequence goes on along the minus strand of QJNZ01000302.1, from coordinate 23,026 downwards.
ATAATTTATTGAAATGAAACTCTAATTAAATATAAGGTATTAAAAGTAACTGGTAAATTAAATAAATTAAAACGTTCTTAAGTAAACCGGTAATTATTAATAAAAAAATAAAAATATAATTAAATTATTAATAAATTTAAGACGGAATTATCGTATAAAAGATTTAATCGGTAATCGAAAATTATAATTATAAGCCGGGAAATTAAAAACGTATATTAAAAATCTAGTTAGTAATTGAAAATTATAATTACGGGCCGGAAAATCGAAAGCATATATTAAAGATTTAATCGGTAATCGAAAATTATAATTACGGGCCGGAAAATCGAAAATACAAAAAGCTATAACGGATAAAAAGAATTGTAAATATTTTACGAACAGTTACTAAAGTAAATAAGTTAATAAATAAAAGTAAAATAAAAAATTTAAACTATATAAAAATATAAATAATACTGTGATTAAAAAAGGGATAAATTAAAATAAAATATACCCGCCTCTTTACGGATATATAATATCGTCCGTATAAAACGGGATTTCGTAAAATAAACAAATTAATACAGCTTAAGCCGCCGGTACAACTTAAGGACTATATAAAAATATCCTTGAAATAAAAAAGGGAAATTTTTAAAACTAACCATAATTTTTATAACCTTTCGGATATCTTTAATAACTTTAACCAGGAAAAAAATAAATATTTAGTAATAATATTTAAAATCTTAACAAGTAATATATTAAGTATTTTCGAATTATCATCTGATAAATGGTACCGATAAATAATAACGCCAAACTTTCGCTTTCGTATTACATTATCCGCAAACTAAAAAGTAAAACTATACCGTTAACCTTATACAAACCGATTTTTTACTAACTGAACTAGAACTATATATCTCGGTAACATTATATATTTCAAGGACCGAAACATACCGTCGGTTACGGCTACCTTATCACTTCGCGTTAACAAAACAATTACCCGGAAATTAATAATTCAATTAAAAAACTATTAAAATATAAACAAATTAACCTTTATACTTGCAATATTATTATGCCGGGCTTTTAATAACTAATAATATAAAAGATTTACCCCAAATAAACCTATATAAAACTAAAAATATAAAGTAAATAACTAAAAGATTAAGGGATTCCCGATAAACGTTAAAATAATACAGCGTTAAATACGGAAAAAAACCTCCTGTTAACCGCTACCAAATATTCCGTTTCCTACTTTTAAAATACCGTAACCACTATTTTCGGAACGGGCGTACTCGATTTTTAATAACGGATAACGGAATAAAAAAACCTTCCTTAAAGCAGCACGTCGTAAACGGCCGTATTATTTAATAACTTACTACGTTAATAATTTAATCGTTTAATATAATTCTATAAAAGCCGTTATATAAATACAAATTTAAAACGTTATTTACTAAAATATAATAACAATTATTTACATATCTTCTAATCGTTATAATAATAAGGTATCCTATATAACGTTAATTTAATTTATAAATTTAATTAATAAAATTACGTTAAATTACCTTAATTGTAAAAAGTTTTATAAAATTAACCGATTTAATAAAAAACCTATAAAAATAAAATATAAATTAATCTCGAAAAAGGAAATAAATAAGGTACATATTAATTTGCAAAAGAAATATTAACTAATATTATAAAACGTTCCGAATTTTGCAAAAAATAAAATAAAAGGGGTTGTAATTAATATAAGCTTATAAATATAAACTAGGTTAAAATTAACGATTATTCTAAAAAAATATATAAGGGAAAAAAAGTAAGATATATACGAAAAACCGCGGAAACCGGATATTAAACGGATAAAAAAGTTAAGGATAAATATTAATATAAAAAAGGATAATATAAATAAAACTATAGAAAAAATTTAAACCTTAAAATAAATTATTAAGCTGTACGATAAATTTATTTATATTAATACGGCCGCGTTAAGCAAAACCTAAATTAAATTTATCCGTTGTTATTATTAGCTTAATTATAATTATGGAAATTCGAAATATTAAGTAATAATTTTTAAAATATAGTTCTATTATAGCTAATATCGGCGCCGGGGTACAAATGCCGGAAAATCTTTTTAACTAGCCCTTTTTTAGTTAAGTCTTTCGTAATTCGAAGTTTTTATTTATTGTATATTTTTTCGAAAATTCTATTTCGAATGAGAAAAAAGGATAAGTTATTTTTATTACCGGCAGTTTAAACCCGTGGTTTATCTTTACTAAAGACGATTTTAATAAAAACTTTAATACGATAACAATATAACGGATAATTTTAAATATACGACGAAAATTAATATAACGGTATATAATAAAATTTGTAAACTTATTAACTTTCGGTCGTATCGAAAAAATTAAGGTTTTAATGTTAATATTAAAGTATATAAACTTTTAATTATTACGGAAATAAACCGTAAAATAATTTAAAACGATAATATCCTATATAATTTTAAAGGAAAGATTTATTAGATATTGGAAAATTAAAAGCTTAATTTATATATTTAAATATTTTAACCTTTTTTAAATATAGGTATTTTCGTTAAGCTGTAATTTTTCCGTTATCGAAATAATAATAATAATAAACGGACGGATTCAAAAAAAAGGCATATATCCGTTTTATATATTTTTTTTTATTAACGATATAACGCGGAAAAAATGGCCGTAACTTTTAAGCGGCGGGAAATTAAGCCTGGTTTTAGGATAAAGGATATATTATAACGGGACGATTTTAGGTTAGTTAAAAAAAAAGTTTATAAAAAGGGCCGGATACGAACCGGGCATACCCGTAGTATAGTTGCCGGTTTATTTAATAATTTTAACGGTAAAATTAAGATTTATTAATACCGTAAGTTCTGGGTTAACCTAAAACGTTAAGGATATAATATCTTTTTTTGGATAAAGGTATATAATTAAGTTATAACATTTTTGCGTTAATAAAATATCTGCTAATAACGGGTAATATTTAAATATCTTAATTACGGTTTAAACGAATATAAAAAGTACTGTAACTGCGGTTACTGTTATAACGGTATTTAATAAACTAAATAAGATCGTAATTTTGGAAGGTAATTTATTTATTATTACGGTAAATAACGAAAATAATATATTTAAAAATATCGGGTTTTAATTTAACGTAATTAAACGAAAGGAGGATAATAACGATAACGGTATAATTTCCGGTATTTTAATAAGCGAAAAAGTTAGTAAGGTAATAATTAATAATATATTTTTCGGTATAATTAGGGGTAAGGTAATGGATAAAAGTAATAAACGTATTAAACGTTAAAAATTAACTAGGGTATTATAAATATTTTTCGGTATAAAAGCGGAAAAAAGAAAAATAACGGGTTTACGTAAATCGTAATATTAAATCGTAATAAATTTCGTTAAAAAGTATAATTTTAATATAAGAATTTAAATAAGTAATTGATAAAATTTTTATAATAAGCTGGCCGTAATACCGTTTATCTGCCGTATATTACGTAAATATAAATTAATTTCGAATTCGACGTAAGCAATTAAGATCGATTTTAATATGGACGGAAATTTAAGGATAAATATATTTGTAAATTTAATTAATCCCTAAATAATATATAAAGAGCTAAAATTAAAGCTTTATTTAGAAATTGTTAAAAAAAGTATTTAAAATTATTTTTATTATACAAGGTAAAGTGCTGTTAAGGTATCTAGCTATATACATATATACAGGGAGCTGATCCATTTATTAAGTACATGCACAAACTGGTTTCATAAACGCGACCGGGGAACACCCCTTAAAAACCGTCCTTTCTTGGCTAAGGGCCGGAAAAACATAATACGGGTCATGTAATATACGGCAACTAACGATAAGATATACCCGATTAATTAATTGGTTCCTAGCGCCCCTAATCGTAACTGGTTCCCAGCTACCTTTTAATTGTCGCCGACACGGTGGCGGAACCGAAGCCCTAATTGGTTTAGCTTTTTTTAAGCTGGCGTTACCTAAAGGAACGGTAACCTAAGCTGGATTTAAACTAGTTATCTTTTAAAATTAACCGAAACAGAATACCTAAGCCTGTCGCAATTAAAAGAGATACCCAGGTTCGCAACCACTAAGCTATTAAGCCAATTATTTTTATTATAAAAATAATTCGTATAGGCGCTTTATAAAAAATTATCCGCAATAAAACCTGTTATGCGTATGTAATAATCCTAATGTTTTTTTCCCGATATATATTAATAATATTACTTTTTTTACGATTAAATAATATTAAATATTTAAATTAATACCGTTTTAATATTAGGTTTTTAACGAAAATTAAAAGTTTTACGATATCTCAGCGCCTTTAAATTATTACGAAAAGTATTATAAATAAATAAGCAAATAAGGGTATTTAAACGTAAATCTTTAAGTAAAGCCATTTAAAACCGTAAGATTTAAGTATATTTCGTAAAAATAACTTTTTAAATAATAAGTTAATATAAAGAAATATTACGAATAATTGTTATAGAAAAAAGTAAATTAGGATAAGGTACCGATAAAAGCTAAGTTAAATATAAAAAAAATGTAATGTTATTAAAAAAAGTTAAAACTTTTATTTTAATATCGATTTGGTTATATAAAGAATATTAAATAAATATAGTAATATTATCGTTATATAAGATTTAATACGAAAGGTTTTTTTAAATAATATTTCGAACGGGAGTAATAATATTAGGCGTATTATATAATGTTACCTTTTAAATAAGATTAAATATAAATTAAAAAAAAAATATTTATCGTAATAATATAATAATTTAAATATAAAATAATAAGGTTGTAAGTTGTTATAATTATTACGTATATAAAAAAAATAATTAATGGGGAAAAATAATTTACCCGTAATAAATGTTATTTAGGTAAATTTTAACGTATTATTTTATTAAAAAGTTAAATTTAATAATTAGTTATATATTAATTACGTTTTAGCTTAATTTAACTTTTACGTTTTTATATTAACGGAAAGGTTTTTTTGCGTACTTATAGTTATTACAGCCCGTTTTAACTTTGAGTTTCGTTAATTTAATATTGTTAATGCGTTTTTATATAGCAAGATCGACGAGTTTATATATTTACGTTTTCTGCCGGGGTTTGCTAGGCTAGGTTTTTGTTTAAAGTTTTTAAAAGCGTTATACGTTTTGAGGTTATTATTACCCCTATAATAAAGGAACTTTTTAATAGGTTTAAAAAATTTAAGCTTAAAATTTGTTCCGGATAATCGTTACGTAATAATTAGTTAAATAATTTTGTTTTTTTACGTTAACGATATATTTATAATATAAAAAACCCGTAATATAATATATACTAATAATGTTTTCGTTTAACCGATATTAAAATTTTATAATATTTATTATTATTTTACGTAAGTTTTTTAAATCTTATTTAATAAATATAATATTATTCCCAATCCTTATAATTCCTTCCCCGTAAATAACGGCGTTGTTATATTTATAAATTTCGAAATCTATATTATTTGGATTATTTTTTCTTGTATCTTTATAATTTTCGCTATAATTATCGGTTATATATAATTAAAATGTTTTATAAAATTAAAGAAGGTCGGATATTATAGGAAAAAGAATAGGTAAATAACGGTAACGGTAATTTAGACGAACTTTATAATAGCAAACGTTAGTATTATTATCGATTTAGCGAAACCGGTATAGTAAATTAAAAAGATTATCGGCCCGATAACGATATTATATAGAAATATTAAAAATTTTAACCGGATTTTATAATTGATTTTTTTTTTTAAACGGTAATAAATTTTTAATATCTTGTTATAATATAAGTTTACGTTATTTTTCTATATAAGTTTTTTTTATCTAATTTAACGAATACGATATTGCTTTTAACTTTTATTATTTTTCTCCTTATAAATAGTAATAACGTTATACTTATAATTTTCGAAGTTTATATTATTTAAATCGTTTTTTTTATATTTTCGTAATCCTTATTATAATTATCGGCTGGGTATAATCAAAACGTTTTAAAAAATTAAAAAAGGCCGGACATTATATTAGGTAAAATAATTAATGGACGGTAATAATAATTTAGCTAAATTTTATATTAACAAACGCCGGTATTATTATTAACTTAACGAAAATAACATAATAAACCAAATAAATTGTTAGCTTTAATATTAATATAATAATAAGATTTCCGAAAGTTAATTTTATTAATAAAAACAATTCCCGTACAAATTATTTTAAATATAAAAAAAAATTATTATTTTTATTATTAATAAACGGCAAAGTCCGAAAATTTAAAACGTTCGGGTTACGGTTTTTATATTGTTATAAGTTTATTTACAAGATTATTTATTTATTTTACGGTATTAATAAAAAATTAATAGTTAGATTACGAATTAATAATGTTATCGAATTTGGTAATTATAATAATATATAATATATAATAAGAAAAGATTTAAAATAAGTGGTTTTAAATTAAGAATAATGTAAAATGGTAAAAATTTGTAATATATACGAGGAAGTTGTAAAAAGTTTTTGGAATTATAAAGTTAAATAAAAAATCTTTAAAAATTTCGAGGGTAATTTTAATATATAATAAAGAACCGTTATAAATATTACCTTAAAATATTACCGTAAATAAATAAAACGGATTGTTAATAATAATATAAAGTTATTTTTATTATAATTAATTTATTTTTATTATTATATACCAGTTTTATATACTTAATTTATATTTAAATAAAATAAAGAAAAATTTAAAAATTCGAAACCGCATATTATATTCTTTTCTAACCGAATTAAAGTTTACGGATTAATATAACGCCGGTTAGGTTTTATAACGTAGTTTTTATATTGTAACCTTAAAGAAATAACGAGAATAAATATATAAAACTTATAATGCCGAAAAATATAAATAGCCGATATCTTTATTAACGTAATTATTAAATATCTTATTTCGATAACCTTTATAAGTACGGTATTTATTATAAGACGTTATACCGTTTTATTTAAGGTTTTTTTTATATTAATTATAAGGCTGGTTTTTTACGTTTTGTATAATATTGCCTTATTAAATTAAGTATTTATTAAACTTTACTTTGTTATAAAAATTATTTTTCTATTAATCCGGATATATAACGGTATAAAGAACTTCGTAAGTAAAACGTAAATATAATTCGCGTTAAATATTATTATAAAGGTAAAGGAGAAAATTTCCGTAATAAAACGGGCGGTATTATATTACGGACGGAAAAGCCGGTTAAGGAAGTATATTTATTATTAAAATGTTATTCTGGGATAATTACGACAAGTTAATATTAATACGTTTATTAAGTGAAATATGTATTTATTTTAAAATCCGTATTTTCGTTTAAAATAAAAGATTCCGGATTTCGTATTATGTTAGGATACGGTTAAAAAAAAGGTACCGCCGACGATATAGGTTTTAAGATTTCGAAATTAAAGTTATTATAAATAAAAAATGTTTATATAAAATTAATTTATGGCCTAATAGCTCAGTAGTTACGAGCCTGGGTGTCTTTTTCAATTACGACAGGCTTGGGCACCCTATTACGGTTGGGCGCAAAAGACAGTTAGTTTAAATCCAGCTTGGGCCGCCGTTCCTTTAGGTGACGCCAGCCTAAAGGAGCTAAACCATGGGGCTTCGGCTCCGCCACCGTGTCGGCAACAATTAAGGGGTAGCTGGGGTTTGAACCAGTCACGATTGGGAGCGCTGGGAACCAATTAATCAATCGGGTATATCTTATCGTCAGTTGCCGTATATCACATAACCCGCATTGCGTTTTTCCGGCCCTTGGCCAAGAAGGGACGGTTTTTAAGGGGGTACTCCCCGGTCGCGTTTGTGCAATCCTTTATATACGTACTTAGTGAGTGGATCAGCTTCCTGTACAGCTAGCTAGATACCTTAATCGCACTTTACCTTGCATAAAATTAATTTATATAATTTATTAAACGAATTATAAAACCAGGTACGGTAATATAATATTTTTAATTTATTATTATAATCGTATATTATTAAAACCGCCGGTAACAGTTAGGAAAAATATAACATTAACGGAAAAAAGGTAAAATACGATATTAATAATAAAAAACCGATTTTAATAATAAATATAAACGTAAGAAAAATAATAATATACCGGTATTAATATTTGCGGCTTTATATCTTGTAAAAGTATATAAAATATTTAATAGAGCGGTACCGGAAATATTTATAGTAAATATAATAATTAATTAAATATATTAAGTATATTAACGGAATAATAAAAATATAATAATTTATTTTTAAAAATGTCGGTATTACTTTATTTAAAACCGTAAATTTACGTAAATATTCCGTTTATTATAATACGGTTTACAATATTATTATAAGTAAATCCGTTTAACGAAATAAGAATTATAATATTATAAATTATTTAACTAAACGTTTTAAATATACGAAATTAATATACTATTTATAAATTATTAAGTTAATAAGGTTGCGGATAATTTACGGCTTATAATATTATTATTAATTATCGTACTTATATTTTAATAATAATAAAAATAAAAGATTTTATTTATTTTTTATATTATCGATAGCGGCCGGTGTTTTTATAGTAATTAAATTAAAAATATTAGTTAGGTTTGCGTTTAAAGCTAATAAATAATTAAATATTTGTATATTTACGAATTAAAGGATAATAATAAAGAGGTATTAATAATACGGCTTTTGTTTTTATATATTTTTCGTTATAAAGTTAATAGTTTTACAAATAGGACGGTATTATTTTTATTTTAAAAACGTACCGAAAAATAGAGGGTAAAAAAAAGGATACCGTTTATTTAAAAAATAATAAGTAATAAATTTATTTTTGCAAATTATATTAATATTATGGCTAGGGAATGAATTATAAATATTAGCTTTAGGATATGGCATAAAAAATATATTTTTATAAAAAATGCGAAATAAACCGTTTTTACTATTTATTATAATAATACCGGGACGAAACGTAATATAAGGATAATAAATAGCAAAGAAAAAAACGTTAACAAATATAGATAAAGTTTAATAATATAAGAAATGAAGGTTAGAAAATAAATAAAATCGATATATACGTAAAAATAAAATTAAAACGGAAATTATATAAATATATTAAAATTATAAAATATAACGGTAATAGAGAAGTAACGAATATATAAATAAGTAGGAATTAAGAAAATAATATAAAAATAAATATATTAAATTAAAAAAAGAAATAAAATAAATAATAAATAATTATATAAGTAAATTAAGCGATAGCGCGGTTAATAATATTATATTCTTATTATTGTAACTGTTAAGGTTTTATAAGTTCGGTATATAAATAGGTTTTTTATTATATATATAAATTAATAATTAATTATAAAAAAGATTAATACGTACGAAATATTAGAAATTATTATCGGGACGTACCAAATAGCGGTAATATTATAACAGGTGTTACCAAAACCTTCTTATTTTGGACGTATTAAGATTTAAATCCGGTAATCGACTCTAAGGGAAACAAATTTTCGATATAATAACCCTCGTCCACTCCGTTCGCAAGCTCACTACGTTAAAACAAGGGCATTGTTAGATATAAGAGATATTAGTTATAGTGTTGTATTAGGCTAATTTACGTATATTTCTCGTACGCGTACAGCTTTTATGTAACCTAGTAACGGAATATATATTTTCCGATTAAAAGGATCCTTTCCGTATATAGGGTGCGTTTAGCACTCCCTGCTAGCTGACAGTTACGACCCGATTAAAAAAAGCCTTTCTAAATAATCGGTCCGGGTTAAGAAATAACCCCGACAAATTACGGAATTAAAAGTACTTAATAAAAAACAAACTAAATACCGGTAAATATAATAAAACACCCCTTATTACTACTTTTGAATAATCGAATTAAACGGGGTTAAGTTATAATAAATCCCCAAAAATATCTATATATTAGATATTTAAACTAATTATTAGCTCCAAATAAGTTACGAACCCCGTAGGTCGTATCAGCAACTGTTGTTGGACAGTCTCGTATTAGGATTTATATAGGGTCCTGTCCTAGCTTTGTCTTAGCTACAGGGGGTTATATTCTTACAATTACTCCCTTCCTTAAAGGCCTTAATCCCCAGGGCCACCGCGTTACCCTTCCGTATAACCGGATTTCTATGTAAAATCTTTTTGCTTAATAATAACTACCCGTATTTAGTTATGTTCGATAATAATGTTTCTGGCTAAACTTTATTTAGCTAAGATTAAAGGGAAAAACCTTATTGCAATTTTTTTGTAAATTAAGGCAGCATAATACGTATAAAAATAAAAGGTTTAAGACGTAACCTTTATAACCTCCGACTATTTTATTTTTAGTTTTATCGCTTTATTTTTTAGCGGTATAAATTTTTTATACGTATTATTTTATACGATTTTAAATTTATTTATTCGGCTTTTTAACATTTAAAATATTCTGATACGTATATATTTTTAGTACGACTTAATATATAACAAAGGTAATTAATTTTATAATACCTCCGTAATAGGTAATTAATCTATTTTAAAAATACATCTCTCGAAAAAATTAAACTATTAACCCGTCGGGCGTCGAATAAATCGCTGATATAATTGTCAGATATTTAAACCAATTGTTAGCTCTAACTAAACCACGAACCCCGTAAATCGTATTAGCGACTGTTATTGGACAGTTTCGTATCAGGATTTATATAGGGTCCTATCCTAGCTCTGTCTTAGCTACAGGGGGCTGTATTCTTATATTACGTTCGTTATTTTATAATTTAAATAACACCAGTTTATAATATAACTTAATTACTTAAAATACTCTTAATATTACGAAACGTGTCGGCAGTTAGTGCTTTGAGATGATTACGGCTGGTGGGCTTAGGCTAAAGAATGTTGCTTGGGATACCTTTTGTTATGAAAGAACCTTTTAAGTATGGATTATATATGTAAAAGCGGCTTGTTTTAAACGTTTTTAATTTGTAAAATTATTAATATAAAGTTTTGCGTTAATATTTTATATTTAATTATTATAACTATTAATATGGTAGTATTTTTTAATTGATTGGTAACTTAGTACGTTATATAAAATTATTATTTGCAGGTTAAATTAAAAAAAAAAGTACGAGATTAAAAAAAAGTCGTTTAATTAATAATTTGAGAGAAAGTTAAGTAATTAACGATGGCGAGTAAGTAATAAAACCCTGGGTAATTTTTTATTAAGCAAAGCGGCTTATCCGAAAATTTTTTTTTTTCCAGTTAGGATTTTTTTATAATAAGGATATTTCCTAGGACGAATTTTATAATAAGGAAAAGGAGAAATAAAAGTTTATATTAGATAGGGCGGTAAGAAAAAAATTTGTTTTCGGGGTATTTTTAAAAAATACTTTATTATTTTAATAGCCGACAAAAAACCGATTTAAAATTTTTATTTAGAAATGTCGGCAGATAGGGTGATTTATTGTTGGAAGGTTGAAAGGATCAAAAGGGCTTTGATTTGTAACCCTAGGATTACAAGGACAAAAGAGCTAAAGGCTATATCTAGCCGCTCTCCCCCTAGTTGGAAAGGATAGGACACATCAGAACCACAGCCTGAAGAATGCAACACAATTGCCCACATGGTAACATCTTCTGGTTCCGTCTCTTGGAAAAATTAACATCCTAATCCACCCATTTTATGTTGTATTCGAGGTACCGCTCCGCTTCGGTACAGAAGGCTAGGACAGAAAAACGGCAGGCTCGGCGTAAGGGCGCTTTAAAGCAAGGAAACTGCAAAGGCTCGACCTTAGAAAAGGTTTTGAAATCCCTTTAGTCGCTGGAGAAGCGCCTGCGTACGCAGTGGCCGTTGTCGATTAGAAGCAGAGGCTCGTCGACGCGGTGATATCCAAGAGGATTCGAAAAAAAGCTTGAGAAAGAATTACAGAAAAAACCCTGGAAAGGATCAGAGAAAGCCAAGATGGCAACTGGAAAAGGAATAACGTCTGGAAAAAACGTGGGAGGTCAGCCGGAAAGCTTTAACATGGAACAACTAATAAAAGCGTTCGCCAAGCTGTCGAGTGAGGGTAACGCCGGGACGAAAAAAAAAAATACGCACCTGGATTAGAAGTATTTCGACTTTAAGTTAAGTAAAAAGAATCGCTTTCGAGGTAGTAATAACTGGGAGATATGGAAAACGGTTATTTGGGTAGCCCTGATAGCGGTTGGGTACCGTAACGGTGATTCGGCGAAGCTTAGCCATATTGATGAAGCTAAATTAGCCGCCGCGGTTGTTGCCAACGTTAAGGAAGCCCCTATGGCAGTTGTTACTGGACTCACAAAAGGAACGGAGATGATTAAGGTGTTGGAACGTTTATATAGAACAAAAGGAATCGACCAGAAAATGGACCTTTAGACCTAGTTCCAATTCGTTAAATAGGACAAGAAGCAGTTGGCGTTGGACCATGTGGTAAACTTCAAGAACTTGGTACGACGGTGCAACGAAGTCGATATGCCTGTTAACGCTGGACAATAGGTTACCATGTTTATCAACTCGATTCGGGATTATGACGGCGATTAGAAGGGCCGAATGAGAGGAATGCTTCGTCAGCACCCAACCATGACGGTGAATCAGGTGTATGACGACTTTGTCGCCGAATTTCGAGGGAAGAAAGGAAGTGGTAACAGCCATAACGCAAACCGACAGAATAAGCCCCCATGGAACAAGGATGGCCAGCCATTTTGTTACAAGTGTGGTAAATACGGCCACATGGCGAAAGATTGCCCGAAACGAAGGAATGGCTTAAACGAACGGTTAAAGCGTGCAGAATGCGAAGTTAGCTTCATCCCGGAAGGGCTGCAGGATTTGTACAGGACGGATGGAAAGACTTTTTGATGGTTTCTGAAGGCGCCAGTAAGGTTAGCGATGGTTCGAATAGCTTTTGGCAACCCTAGGGCTATGAGGGCGTGTCGGCAGATAGGGTGATTTATTGTTGGAAGGTTGAAAGGATTAAAAGGGCTTTGATTTGTGGCCCTAGGATTGCAAGGACAAAAGAGCTGGAGGTTATATTTAGCCGCTCTCCCCCTAGTTGGAAAGGATAGGACACATTAGAACCACAGCCTGAAGAATGCAACACAATTGCCTACAAGAAATAATAAATTATAACGGATTTAAATAAGTTTTATATATTTTTAGGTATTAGTATAAACGGTATTAAACGTAACGTTAAGGTATAAAAGGATAGGTATTAGTAGGTCGAAAAAAAGGTTAAAAAGTTAAAATTTTAAAACGAAAAAAATAACGATATTATGGAATGTATAAATATTATAATAATATAACTATTGGATACGTTTTAATTTAAGACGCGGAATTTTAAAAGTTTGCGTAATATAAGTATGTAACCGAAAGTATTATAAAGCGTACCGTTTAAAGTTAAAGTTGGTAATTTTAAGGAAGTATTTATCGTACAGGAAAGCGATATAAAAAAGATTAACTTATTAAAAGAAGGTAAAACGACGCTTAGAAGGTAGTTTATAAAAAAACCCGATTTTCCGAAAAGAGAGAAAATTAAGTTATTTATGGGAAAAAAAAGGTATGTAATAACCCCGATAATTTAAATAGTTCCCTTAGTATTCCTAGTAGTTTTTCGGGCTTTAATAGCTTAGATAATTTTAATGGGTTAAGCGTTTACTTAAAGGATAAAGAGAAGGATTTTAAGAAATTTAATGATATAAATATAAAGTTACGTTAAAAATATTTTAACTTTTTATTAGATAAAAAATATTATTTAACAAATCGGGTTAATTAGAAGTTTTAAAATAACGCCTTAAATTTTGCGATAAAAGAAATTAATTATAAAAACGGGATAAAGTTAGGTTAACTGGATTAATTCCGTTTAATAAAAGTTATTATTAAGGTTTGTAAAAAGGTACTTTTAAAGTTAATTATAAATATTAAAGAAAGTATGAAAATATTAAAAACGTTCCCGAGAACTTATATAACGATAAGTAAGGCTAGGTAAAGATCCTTTTAGAAGAAATTTAATAAGGTTATTTATAATAAAGGAAACCCGGTATAATTTATTATTAAGTTTTAAAAATTTTTCCGTAAGGTAAAAGGTTGTAACATATAATTTAAAACGGAGGAATAGATTATTATGTTTTTTATTATTATAAAGGACCGCGTTAGCAGTTGATGTAAAATTATTTAGTTAATGTTACGGCAGACGGATTATTTTTTTTAGCTGTTGATCGACGACTTTAATAATAAATTCCATAATTGATTTAATAAAAGGAAAAATAACGAACGGTCCGTTAATATACGAAAAAGTAAGGGAAATAATAATAATAATAATAATTTCCAAGATAATAAGCCCGTATAGAATAAGAACGGAAAATTACTTTACTTTAATTATAATAAATATAAATATTTAGCGAAAGATTGCTTTAAACCGTAAAAAAACGGTAAAAGTAAAAAAGGGAAGTAAGGTTAAAATAATGGCTAACGTAATAATAATAGTAATAATAGTTAAAATAATTAAAGCAATAATTTTCGTAATATCTGCAGCGGTAGTTAAAGTAAAGAGCAATTTATTTCTAAAAGTTTAAAAAATTTATACCGTTTAAACGGAAAATCTTTTAACGATTACGTTAACGAATAGCAGTTTTAAGATTTTATGCAGTAGTATAACCACCTTGTATGCAGTAGTATAACGAAATAGTTTAAAAAATAACGTAAGAAATTATAAGGGCTAAGAGCCTTAAGCTATAGGAAACTTAAAGCCCTAAATTACAAGGAACCGATTACTTTAAACTACGGTTATAAACAACCGAAAGCCCTGAAGTTATAATAGCTAACTGCCCTAGAATAACTAAAACGATAGTTATAAATAACGTTATATTTTTGCATAAGTATTCCTTTATAGAAAACGATAAAAACAAGTTATTTTGGGATTTAGGAATAAACGTTAATATTATTAACAATATCGGCGACTTCGAGAATCACTTGGTATTAAATATTAAGTTCAAAAGAATTTATATTATGACAGGTAAAGAACCTATAGTTACCACCTTTATCGGTACTGTAAAGTAGCTTTTAAAAGGTTTTAATAGAAAAAATAACGAAATTATAATAAAGTATACGTTATATATTAACGATTTTCCCTTAAAAGTATTTTTTAAAGAGATATTTTATAGAAAAAAAAGTTATTTAAATAGAAATACCTTGGTTAGCCTTAATAGGTTTGAATTAATAATTATTAACGTTTGCCGAAAGGGATTTTTCTTATAGTTTTATAGGAAGCCGGAATTTACTATTAAGGGTTTAAAATTTTTAAACGATAAGGATTATTAATAGAGATACGCGTTAAGGAAGGTATTTAGTGAGAAAAATAACGGTAACCTGGTTAATAACTTAAGGATAACTTTTATAAAGGTATTTAAAAACAGAAAAATCTTTATAACAAACGAAATTATAAAGAAAATTATTTTTTAATACCGCCGCCTTTATTACCTTAATATTAAATAATTAATTTAAATTATTAAAAGGTTTACGGGGATAAATTTAACCTTTAACGATATAAAATCGTTCCTTTATATAGTCTGTAACGAGGGAAAAATACAGAAAATATTGTTTATTAATTTATAAAAAAAAGTAATATACGTAGGAAAAATTATTTGGTATAATATAGGAACCGTTAAACCTGTTAATATCGAAAATAACAGTTATTTCGGGTTTATTATAAATAACTTGTTACGTTATAGGAAATATTATTCGTTTAGAATTAAAAACGAAATATAATAAAGTTTATATACGTATATTACCCGGATATTTAAGTATTTAAAAACGTTATTATTAAATATAAAAGGTAGGAAAAAAAACGTAAATGTTATATTTTAATAACGGTAAGGAATTCGGTATAATGATTATCGAAAATTTTTATATAATGGAGGGTATTAAATTAATAATTTTTAACGTTTATAACCAGTATTAAAATAAAGTTATAAAATAAGGGATATAATTTTTTTAAAATAAAGTACGCGTAATTACGGTTTAAATAAAGATATTAATATATTTTTGAAACTTTTTAATAAAAATAATAGCGTATATCGTTAATAAAACTGGATAATTAATAGTAAAAGACATAATATTAATCGAGTACTTTAAGGACGTATTCGAATCTAATAAATCCTATAAACCTGATAATAGTTACTTTCGGATTTTTGGTAATAAATATATAATTTTCATTAACAAGAATTACAGGACTAAATTAAAAAAGCTGGTAGCCCGTAAAGTAAAAAAAAATACTACTAAATTATTAGGGAATATACAATTATAAGGTATAATTACTAAAAGGTGGTAAATTATTAATAACACCGTATATTACTATTTATAAGGACCTGGAAAAGCCAAGATAACCCCTTAGCCCGAAGGATATTATTCGGTTATTCCCGTAACCCTTATAAAAACGATTAAGATACCGTTAGAAAAAAAATATTAAAATAAAAAACAAGGACGATAACGTCGTTTTAAAGGACGATACGGACTAGGGAATTAAGTAAGTTAAACGAAAAAAAGAACGCCCGAAAAAAACGGTCTCCGAATTATATACTTTAAAGGCCTTAAACGAAGTACTAGAGCTAATGCGTAAGTTAAAGCTAACTTTAACCTAAAAGGGCGATAATAACGATTTGTTTTATTTTTATCTATTATTAAATGTTGAAAATTAAAACGAAAACGGTTATAGGTTATATGCTGTAATAAACGACGGTTTATTACTAAAGGAAATTATAAAAGGTATAAAACGTAAGATGTAACTTAAAGTTATCTTTACTAAAATTAAAGAAAACCTTTAATACGGAACTTTCTGTTTTATATTAAACGATAGGGTATACGGGTACTTGGTAAATACGAAATAGGTGTTAAAAAAATATACGTTTATAAGAAAATTAAAAAAGTATAAGGCCTATATCTACGCCAGGAGATTTACTTAATAAAAAAGAATTAATTATAATAAAACGTTAGTTAGTACTACAAAGGCTATATATTAAAGAATTTTAATAACGCTGGTTATTACCCTAGGCTGGCATATATTCTAGATCGATTTTATCGCGGCTTATTTAAACGGCAACTTGAAGGAAAATATTTATATAAAGCTTTTTCCAATATTAAAAAAATATTTTAACGTATACCCGGAAAATAAAATAAAGTACTAATTTTTCTTTAAAAAGATTATCAAGTTGATAAACCTTTTATACGGCCTAAAATAAACCGGAATTACTTAATAGGAAAAAGTAAAAAAAAATACTTACGAAATAAGGTTTTCGCCCGTTAACTTCGGATAACGTAATATATTATAATCCGAAAACAAGAAACGTAATTGTTTTGTACGTAAATAATTTCCTGCTTTTCGGCCTTAACAAATAACGTCTTAAAGATATCGCTAAGGGAATAATTAAAAATATACTTATCAAGGATTTAGGGAACGTTAACTAGTACCTAGGCGTACGAATCGTCCGTTCCTTACCAACGGGAAATATTAGGTTGGATTAATAACAATATATTAAAAAATTACTAAAATCAGTAAAACTAAACGCTATACGGAAGTAACCTACGCTATTTGTTAAGGATCACTTAAAATACGCCGTAAAAAATAAAGGCGTAACTGGCAAAAAAAAAAAAAAACGTACAAATATGCAAACTTTATAAAAAAATTTAACTTTTCCAGTTACATTAATAAACCGGATATAACGTTTACAACGTTAACTTAGGCTAGGTTCATAAATAACCTGTCACCCAAACACCAGGAATACATCAAATAATTGCCGCAATACTTAAACGGTACAGCAAACCTATCTTTTCGGTACCGAAAACAGGAAAATTACCCGTACCGGAAATATAACAACTTAAACCTATTCGGAATAATAGATACAAACTTTACAAATAATAAATTAATTAAATCTATAACAGGTTACGTATTTTTTATAACTGGAACGCCCGTATCATAAATTTTAAAATTACAAAACGTTATTATTAAGTATATTACTAAAACAAAATACGTAAAAGCAGGAATAACTATAACAAAGGCAGCTAGAATTAGGAATTTCCTAATAAAATTAAGGCTTATACCTAAAGGCCCTATTCCCATCCTGGAAAACAATACAAATACATTAAAGTAAATAATAAAAACACAGATAATACGGAGGAAACGCTATATTTAACTGGAATATTACTACATACGATAAAAGGTATAAAAAGGCAATATCAGCTTCTAATACATAAAAAACAAAGATAAGCCAGCAAATAAGCTGATAAAGCCCTTTAATAAAGCTGATTTCGAACGATTTGTAACGAATTTGGAATTAAAAAAGATACAAAACGAATTAAAAGGTATTTAAAGTTAAGAAATACAAAGGTTTAATAACCGAAATCATTTAAAACAAAAGGGCATATCGGTAATTAATACTTTAAGATAATTACGGCTAATAAACTCAAGTTAAAAAATATTACCTGGAACACCTTTTGTCATAAAAAAACCTTTTAAATATGAATTATATATATAAAGGCTGTTCGCCCCAGACGTTTTCAGTTTGTAAAATTATTAATATAAAGTTTTGCGCCAGTATCCTGCATTTAATTACTGTAACTGCTGATAAAACGTAATTAAATTATCTTCATTATTTGAATCCCGTAATATAACTATTAAGATAAACCGTATAATTTTAATTTAATAATTAATTAATTAACCTAACCGTTATACGTTATAAGTATTTATATAATAATAATATGAAACTTTAAATAATACCCCGAAGTATTAAAATAATCCTTAACACCGAAAAAACAAATACCTAGTAATGCTAAAATATATTTAAAAAAGTAAAAACTAATGTTTAACGATTTACAAAATAAGCTAAAATAAGTTTTAACGGCTTAAAGGTTAAAATTAAAAAACCGCAACCTTATAATAAAAAAAGCAATATTTAAAATTTCCTTATCTAGGCGTAAATATATCTCCGGTTCTTAACTCTCGACAACCCGAAAAATCAAATCCTTACTATTACGACATTTCTTACGGAAAATATATTCAACTAATTTAAACCAACCATAAAGGATTACCTAAAACACAAGGAAAACGATATAAAAAAATTTATTAAAAAACTTTTCACGAATTACGTTAATTTCGAAAAAATATTAAAAACCAACTTTAATAATCCTAATAGAAAACGTACTACGGTATAAAAAATCCTACAAATATAATAAAAAAACAAATATCTAAATACGAGTAAAATGTCGAAACTTAACAACTAAAGCAAAATAAATAAATAACGGAAACAATACCCTAATTAACATATTTTATAAAAACTTAAAAAACGAAATTAAAAACGAAATTATTAAACTCGAACAACCGGTTACCCGAGACGAATACATTATTAAAGCTGTAAAAATTCGATAATCGACAGTTCGAAAAACGACAAAAAAAAAAAAAAAAAAAAAAAAAAAAAAAAAAAAAAAAAAAAAAAAACTAATATACATTACAATCTAAATTTAACAAATTTAACCAAATAAATAAAACAACTATATTTTTCACTTCTTTTAAAACTTAACTAAGCCCCATAAATATCAAAACAATTTAATAACAAGAATAAGCTTTATTTAAATATTGTAATTATAACAAAATCGGACATAGAATATTTTAATATAAAAATCGAAAAAAAAAAACCATTAAAGAAAAACCAATACCCGAAAAAAATAACAAAAAAAAAGCCAAAAAAAATTAATTAATATAATTTAATCTTAAACCTGTCAACAAGTAAATTAATTAAAAAAACATAAAAATAATAAAGATTTATTAATACCATTACGCCTTTAACATAATCACAGGAAAAAAAACAACGTTATTAATAAACAGAACAAACAATATAAGAAATGGAAAAATAAATACAGTAACACCGAGAATAAGATGAGACCTTATAGCCAGGAAAAGCCGATTAATATAAAAAACTTTATACTATCAACTGTCGACATCCCTAATACCACGTCCATAAAAAGTACAAAAAGTATATCGCTAAAAAAATCTTACGCTTATAAAAACAGAAATTTAATTTTACTTACTAAAAAAGTAAAAACCTACGAAATAAACAATCATATTATTATTTAAGGAGAATAACAACTTAAAACAAAATCGACGAGATAGTTACGATTAAAAGCTAGACCTAAGCAAAAAACTATTGAATAAAAAACTCTTAATATTACTAAAATTAATATAACGACTAATTAAAAAAATTGCTTTATAATATTATTAACAAGTTAACATTTTAGGTAAAGTTTATAAAAAATCCTTAAAAACGGCGTAAGTTCTATTAAAAAATTTAAAATAAAATTCGAAATTTACGAAATTATGAAAAAAAAAAGATAATACCTAATAAGAAAAAAATAATAATTCGTAATAGATATTAGCGGACGAAAAAATAATTAAAACTTTAACGAATTAAGTAAACAAAATTACATAATAAAGTTACGAATAATAAAAATTATAACGATAATTCGAATAACTTTGAAAAGTAAATAAAATAAATAGAAATATGATTAAAAGTTTTTTAAATATAAAACGATCTGGATATAGAAATTTTACAGGAACTTTTATAATCTCTAAAAAATTAATACTACTTATAAAAAAGCCGTAAATAAACGGAAAAAGAAAAACAAACTATAATATTTTAAAAAAGCTTTAAACGTAATAATCGCAATTACGGATAACGGTATTATTACCGTATAAATACGAATTTAAAAAAACTGGGATACCGTAATAATAGATTACGGAATATAATTATTAATTATATTAGTCTCCCTAGAGGAGACGTAACCGTGGAACTAAATTAAACAAATAGATAAATTGTACTATCGGTTATTAAACGTTATTAAATCCCAACCTTCTTACAGGAATTTCACTCTAAGATAACTTTAAACTGCCCAGTTATACAAGCCCCTATCGACGGCTATTCTTAACGGAATTCTGGACGGTTTTCGTAATCCGAAACAGCCGGATAAATTATCGTTCGTAATCCTCCAGTTTGTATCGATTTAAAAGTTAAACTTCGACGTTTTTAAACCCGTTATTATTATTTTTCAGTTTTGCCAGTAATTTTGTTATAAGCCGGATATTTTTTGATTTAAATTTACGCAAAATCAATTATTTTCGCCGTTTTAAATTAAATTATATCCGAAAAGTAAAAATAAAATCCGATTTTTTTCGAAAAGATTATTAATATTAATAAAAGTATTAATATATTTTATTCGGCCGATTATTTTTTTTAAATTGGGTAACTTAATCGAAATTATTTCCGTCGAGATTCCGGAAATACGGAATATTAGAACTTTATATACGAACTTAGTCGGTATATTTTAGTTATTTTAATTAATAAAGGTTTAAAAAAATGCTTTAAGATTAATCGAGATTAAAAAAGGTGGTTGTCGTAAGACTGGCAAAGGTTTACAAAGCAGCTATTTTATACGAACTTGAGGTTTACCACGAAAAATTTAACATTACCTCAATTATTATCTAAGATTCCCCTTATTAAACCGTAGAGCTGAAGGATATAAGGTTTATTAGGGTTAAAATTTATTAATATTCCGTAATCGGCTTCGGGATAAAGCTTTTTATAACCGAAATATAATTTATCGTTACTGTAAAAACTATTAATAGTTACCGTATTTGAAGATATTTGGTTAAGTATTTATCGTATTAATTATTAGTATAATTATTTCGTATTTTTAGCTTAGCCTGGATAATACGGCTTTAACCTAACACCCTTGCATTAATTATATTAGTCCGGAAATAATAAATTAATTAAAATTACTATAAAAAAAGGTACTTTTATAACGTAGAAAATACTAAAGGCTAAAGATTTACTTATAACGACATATAAATTAAACGCAAAATTAATTGTTTTAAAGATTTTAATGAAAAAAATTGTTAATTTCGATATTGTTTTAATAAATAAATTTAATATAATTTTTAAAAATGTAAAATTACACTAATTTAACCCGTTAATTTATTAAAAAATTAAGCAAGTAAACTTCCGCTTATTTTTCAATATAAAATAAAATATAAAAAATATAAAATTTTAATATTTAATGAATAATAACGATAAATATAAATATAAGAATACGATAAAAACTTTACCACCTAAAAAAATAAAATACACCTAAAATAAAGGGTATAACAGAAGAATACGGTAGGTTATCGTAAATTTCAAAGTACAATTTCGATAAATAAACAATAATTTACAAATATAACCTGAAAAACTACTAAAATAAATAGTAAAATTATTATTCCAATACCATCGGCCTAAAAAGCTTTTTTAGGAAAAGCTCGATACGAAATTACCTTAATACGGTAAATAAAATTATAAAATAATTTTTAAAAATAACAAAATAACCTTCTTTTTTATAACCTAAATAAAATAAAGTTATACGCTTTACGTGATTATTTAAAACATAAATTAAAAAAATATATATAACGTTTTAAATTGTTAACCAGATATTTAATATTTTTCGTTCCGCGGAAAAACGGGAAATTACGATGCGTTATTAATTATTAACAACTTAATAATATTACTATTAAAAATAAAACACTAGTACTACTAATTAGCGATATTGAAAACTAACTTTAAAAGGCTAAATAATTCACGACCTTAAACCTGCGAAAAAAATATAATCAAATTCGAATTAAACCAGAAAACGAATAAAAATAACCTTTAAAATAAAATATAAATTATTCGAATATCTTATTATACCTTTCGAACTTACAAACGCATTAATAACTTTTTAATAAATAATTAATTACGTACTTCGAAAATACTTTAATATATTGAGTGTATATTATTTTAATAATATCTTTATTTATTTAAAAACAAAAAGAAAATACGTAAAACACGTTTATAAAATCTTACAAACCTTATAAAATGTTAACCTTTTAATTGACGCAAAAAAAAAAAAAAAAAAATTATATTTATA